>JALPQI010024440.1:0-16169 GCA_025490895.1 Thaumatotibia leucotreta
GACTTTTTCGTTTATTCGATGGTACTTGGAATAACATTTATTTTAGGGCGTTTTATGTTTAGTATCACATCGACAATTTGTTAATTTACTCTGTCCAATAATAAAATGTGGCGTTTGGGACGCGTTCGATCTAATTTGATTGTTTATTTTCTAATGCTTTGGTAAGTTTATTTTTATTTTCTTCGGTTACCGCCTAATGACGCATCTACTCACTTACCGAACAGGGTGCTTAGCCAAGTTGCCAATCGCTAAAGCTTAATTGTCAATCGTAAAAAAAGGCAACTGTCTTTGTCGCACTAATATGAAAGAGTGACAGAGAGGGAAAACTACGATACGCTACAAAGCGTTAACAATTGGCAACTTGGCTACGCATCCTGGTGTGATGAAAAGTGGTCTCTTTTAAAGGAGTCTTAGCAACAATGTAATATAAAAGTAGGTATACATTGTTGTGTTACTAACATACACTTAACTTAAACAAAGAAGTGCTGAGACTCATAAACAAACATGATGTCAACGCCCAAATAAAATTCTTAGAAAGAATGATGTCACGAAAGTAAATATTAAGGCCAAGCCAGATGAAGGTTTCCCATGGGACCTATATGAACAATATGTACATTGTGCATCAAGGGAGGTAAGTACGGAATTACTAACGAGAGTGTTAGATCGAGTTAGGCTTTTATGACTCGAGTTAGTATTTCGCTTACCGACCGTGATGCATACAATGTTTTTCATCACACTTGCCAACCAAAAAATAAGTTTTAAGACATAATATTATTAAATGACGTACTGACATTTCTATTACTGCCTAGGGAATTTCACTTTTCTATAACTCCCGCTACGTGCGCAAGCAAAGGCGCGCTTAGACAGCAAGTGTAATGAAAACGTACTTTTTTTACCATTAGTAAAGTTCGAGTTCATTAAAATGTACACATTTCTCCATACTAATCCTTTCCAAATATGAAATCAGTAAATTCGCGATATTGTGTCAATCTTTCCTTTGTTTAGCAGTGGACGTCCTTCGGCTGATGATGATGATGATTCATATTTATTCCATGGGAAACCTTGTTAAGAAAGACCATCTTAACCCGTTTTTCACAGTCCATCTCCATCATCACCATCAGCCTATGATAGGCCACTGCTGTACGTAGGCCTCTCCTATTAACTAAGCGTATAGACGCATTTAGGAGCTAAATGCCCATAATCACCACGCTGGGCAAGCGGATTGGCGATCGCAGTAATGTGTCCACCATGACGACGCTGCTGCCCATCATCAATCTTTTATCAAATAATGGTCAGTGACTCTTCAATCCCTTAGTCGACTCTTACGACACCCGCAGGAGGAGTTGGTGACAAATGTATTCTCACCGCCGTCACCACACGGCACCCCAAATGTGTTAACATAATTATGAAACGAGACTGGAAATTATGAAAACTTCCGCACCGGTCGTTATGAACAGTAAATTCGCGATATTGTGTCAATCTTTGGGGGAGGCCTATGTTCAGCAGTAAACGTCCTTCGCCTGATGATGATTCATATTCGTTCCATGGGAAATCTTGTTAAGAAAGACCATCTTAACCCGTTTTTACAGTTTTTTTATTGTGCTATTTTTTTTTCGAAACCAGTCTCTCGAATGGTACGGACGGCTGGCTTCAGAAGGCTAGTAAAAGCTATAAAAGTAAAATTGGAACTTCTAAATAAAATACATGATTAATGATAATAAAGATTCGTGATAGTTAATGTAGATGGTTAATGAATACGTTTGTGTCTATGTGTATGAACTTTTTAAAACTGTTAATAATGAGTGTGGTGAATTTGCAAAATGATGTTAGTGCAGATTCTTTTGCAATGGGATCTTAAAGTTTGTATGGGTCAATTTTGAAGTTCTTCACAGTTCTTCATCTTGGAGAAAACTTATAGTTACATAACAGAACCCCTCCTTTAGACGGCAGTCGGTACGACTTGGGCTGAGGGGGCGGAGCGCTGATCTAGTGCAGTTTTTGTCCTTAGCAAGCCGCCAGCCGATATTTCAAGTGTGGGCGGAGTTGGCACACTACCCAGATATTTGCAGTACGATTGCAAAAAAATTGTATGTAATATGCCTTAAAACGAAAGTCTACAATCAATGTGTGTTACTAGTGATAACTTACGGCGCCGAAACGTGGTCCTTCACCATCGGCCTCATCTCTAGACTCAGAGTCGCTCAAAGAGCTATGGAGAGGGCTATGCTCGGAGTTTCTCTGTGTGATCGAATCAGAAATGAAGAGATCCGTAGGCGAACTAAAGCTACTGACATAGCCCTCCGGATTAGTAAGCTGAAGTGGCAATGGGCAGGCCACATTGCATGCAGAGCAGATGGTCGATGGAGTCGAAAAGTGCTCGAGTGGAGACCACGGCTAGGCTAACGCAGCGTAGGACGTCCACCCACAAGATTGACAGACGACCTTATGACGGTCGCCGGGACACGCTGGATGCAGGTCGCATCTAGACGTGTGCGCCGCGCCGGCGTCACGCCGCCGCCGACCTTTTTTGCCACGCCGCCGCCGCCGACTAATGGTCGGCGTGAAATCGGCGTGGCCTTGACTGAATAACAGAGTTATTTCTTATGGGCTAAATACTACACACTAAGCTTCGTATTTGGTTTATGTATTTATATAATGCTCTTATGCAGGGAATTTACTGTCTACCTATTAGTTGCTTTCGAGTGTCATCATAACACGTAGGTTCTTAGGCTCGACAACTTCCAGCCTCCTGAACAAGCCGGTTGAAGCCTGAACAAACTACTCCTACTACTCCGCCTTGCGTCGATTACCCAATTCTGGGGGTCGTGACTTATCAAGTCATCAATTCCTCTTTCACGATCTTCCACCAACCACTCCAATTTTCCGCATCGTGGATCGCTTCAGCAACCCCAAAGTTGAGCGAGGAGCGGATCTGGTCTCTCCAGCGCATGGGGCTCTCGACCTTTTCTTTCCAATCTTTCTTGTGACAATAAGTTTTTGGAGGTCTTCGCCAGGTTTGTGGGCTATGTGTCCAAAGAACAACCAACCAACAAACAATAGAAAAAGGAAGCCAAATGGGTAGACTACCGGTACTTATATTATAGTCTCCAGGGGGGGTTACCATGACTTCTTAAATGCAATTCAGTTTAGGTTCGGCTAGCCAATTTCTGACAGTTATTCTATGCCACTGACACATCGCGATTCAGTTGAGGTCATAAACTGCGCGCCTCTGTGCAGCCCTAAGTGGAGTCCGGCTTTCGGCCTCCGAAAAGGATCGAAACGAATCGGGGGGCCGCAGAGTGTCACACTAAACCATTGTGTACCATGGAAGCGGAAGGCTCTGGCAGCTCGGTCTTCAGCCTTACGCGAAACTGGGCCTTCGCGATCTATTTAGATACACAGACGTATTTGCGCGCCTATGCGTGTGCTTGGTCTGCGGCCTTCGCTAGCGTTAAGACAGTTGGGAAGCGTAATTGTATCGGAGAGCACTGAAATTGTGACACTCCGGGCCTCAATTTCCGCATTATGCGGATCCGGAAAATCGACGGATGTTGCAAACCCTGGTTGAGAGCCGCAGAAGAACTGAAAGCACCAACGTACCTCAAAAATCGCTGAACTGAAGTAACAGTGGGCTGGACATACATTACTCGCAAAACTACCGGTGGGGCAAGTGATTTCTTAGTGGCAAGCATATACTGGTTGACGCAGCAATATGATGGACCGATTACCTGGTAAAGATAGGTGGAATCCAATGTACGTGAGCTGCGCCCTATTTATCCTTATGACATACTATGATAGGTGATTTGGGAGACCTAATGTGAATAGCACATCTGACTCATTCCCTATGCGTCGAGGTGTTCGGTAAGGCTGTGTGTTGGCGCCCACCCTGTTTGGTATATTCTTCTCGTTACTGCTAAAAACACGCACGTGAAGTCAGCCACCCCAAACCGTTTGCCCGCAAATGGCATATCGGGATCGTTTGTTCATCGTTCGTTCACGTTTGTTCAGTATGTTAAATCGTTAGGATCCGATCGTATTATTATTTTTTTAAAAAACAAAGTGGGGTGGCTAACTTCGCGTTAGCCACCCCATACCACTTTTATTGCGTTTTCTTTGCAGATATGGCAAGATATTCGTTCGTTCAGGATTGTTCGCTCCTACAAATCGTTAGGATCCGATTACTTTTTTTTATATGAATTTTTTAAGTGGGGTGGCTGTCTTCACGTCAGCCACCCCACCCCAAAATTGGCAAAACGAACTATGCAGAACTATCGGGCGTCGTTAGTTTACGTTTGTTCTGGCAATTAAATCGTTAGGATCCGATCAGTTTTTCCATAAAAAAATAAAAACGAAAATTCGTTTCGCCCGATTCATACCATTCCATCAGGCGCTGTAAAAAGTTATAGAATCAGATTCTAACGTTTCTATGGCATTAACCAGCATCTAAAGACGATATTCTATCAATGTATGACGGTATCTTGCGGGCTATCTAAGATTCAGAAGATATTTTGATGGTTTTATATTGTTTTCATACTACGGGGTGGCTGTTTTCACGCATGAAAATAGCCATCCCAGCCCTAATGCAACAAAACCGACTACGTGGGTCCATCAAGTTTCGTTATTTTACGTTTGTTCAGGCAATAAAACCGTTAGGATCTCAGTAGTTTTCACATAAAAAATTAAATCGAGTTCATGTGACTCACTGCTAAGTACTTCTGCCAAACACTGTAAAAATTAATAGAATCGGATCCTAACGTATCTATGGCATAAACTAGCCTCTATTGACTATACTCTATCGATTTATGACACTATCCTGCGGGCGATCTAAGAATTAGAAGTGATTTTGATAGTTTTTTATTATTTTCATAGTACACTTCTGCCATACATTGTAAAAGTTAATACAATGAGATCCTAACGTTTCTATGGCATAAACTAGTGTCTATTGACTATACCCTATCGATTTATGACACTATCCTGCGGGTGATCGTAGAATTAGAAGAGATTTTGATAGTTTTATATTTTTTTCATAGTACGGGGTGGCTGTCTTCACGCGTGAAGGTAGCCACCCCACCCCTAATGCAACAAATCCGACTACGTGGGTCCATCAAGTTTCGTTAGTTTACGTTTGTTCAGGCAATAAAATCGTTAGGATCTCAGTAGTTTTCTCATAAAAAATTAAACCGAGTTTTCATGCGACCCAGTCTATGTACTTGTGCCGAACACTGTGAAAGTTAATAGAATCAGATCCTAACGTATCTATGGCATAAACTAGCCTCTATTGACTATACTCTATCGATTTATGACACTATCCTGCGGGCGATCTTAGAATTAGAAGTGATTTTGATGGTTTTTTATTTTTTTCATAGTACACTTTTGCCATACATTGTAAAAGTTAATACAATCAGATCCTAACGTTTCTATGGCATAAACTAGTGTCTATTGACTATACTCTATCGATTTATGACACTATCCTGCGGGCGATCTAAGATTATGAACAGATTTTAGCAGGTATAACTTTTTTATATTATGTCACCGCTGTTATCTCTTCAACCAACTTACCACCAACTCAGCTAAAATAACTATATGGGGTCATCCGACAACGTTATCTGTGATTGGTTTAGGTGTTAGAATCGTTAGGATATCTAAAGTTTTCTCATTAAAAATTTAATTAAGTTTTCATTATACCTGGGCCAGGCACTTCTGGCAAACACTACAAAAGTTTATAGAATCAGATCCTAACGTTTCTATGGCCTAATCTAGCGTCTAATGACTATACTCTATCGATTTCTGACACTTTCCTGCGGGCGATCTTAGAATTAAAAGTGATTTTGATGGTTTTTTATTTTTTTCATAGTACACTTCTGCTATACATTGTAAAAGTTTATAGAATCAGATCCTAACGTATCTAGGGCATACATTAGCATCTATGGACTATACTCTATCGATTTATGACACTATCCCGCGGGCGATCTAAGATTATGAACGGATTTTAGCAGGTTTAACTTTTTTATGTTATGTCACCGCTGTTTCCTCTTCAACCAACTTACCACCAAATCAGATCAAATAACTATATGGGGTCATTGGACAACGTTATCTCTGATTGGTTCAGGCGTTAGAATCGTTAGGATATCTAAAGTATTCTCGTTAAAAAATAAATAGAGTTTTCATGTTACCCGGGCCAGGCACTTCTGCCAAACACTACAAAAGTTTATAGAATCAGATCCTAACGTTTCTATGGCCTAATCTAGCGTCTATTGACTATAACCTACCGATTTATGACACTATCCTGCGGGCGATCTAAGAATTAGAAGTGATTTTGATAGTTTTTTCTTTTTTTCATAATACACTTTTGCCATACATTGTAAAAGTTAATAAAATCAGATCCTAACGTTTCTATGGCATAAACTAGCGTCTATTGACTATACCCTATCGATTTATGACACTATCATGCGGGCGATCTGAGAATTAGAAGAGATTTTGATAGTTTTATATTTTTTTCATAGTACGGGGTGGCTGTCTTCACGCGTGAAGGTAGCCACCCCACCCCTAATGCAACAAATCCGACTACGTGGGTCCATCAAGTTTCGTTAGTTTACGTTTGTTCAGGCAATAAAATCGTTAGGATCTAAGTAGTTTTCTCATAAAAAATTAAACCGAGTTTTCATGCGACCCAGTCTATGTACTTGTGCCGAACACTGTGAAAGTTAATAGAATCAGATCCTAACGTATCAATGACATAAACTAGCCTCTATTGACTATACTCTATCGATTTATGACACTATCCTGCGGGCGATCTAAGAATTGGAAGTGATTTTGATAGTTTTTTATTTTTTTCATAGTACACTTCTGCCATACATTGTAAAAGTTAATACAATCAGATCCTAACGTATCTATGGCATAAACTAGCCTCTATTGACTATACTTTATCGATTTATGACACTATCCTGCGGGCGATCTTAGAATTAGAAGAGATTTTGATAGTTTTATTTTTTTTTCATAGTACGGGGTGGCTGTCTTCACGCGTGAAGGTAGCCACCCCACCCCTAATGCAACAAATCCGACTACGTGGATCCATCAAGTTTCGTTAGTTTACGTTTGTTCAGGCAATAAAATCGTTAGGATCTCAGTAGTTTTCTCATAAAAAATTAAACCGAGTTTTCATGCGACCCAGTCTATGTACTTGTGCCGAACACTGTGAAAGTTAATAGAATCAGATCCTAACGTATCTATGGCATAAACTAGCCTCTATTGACTATACTCTATCGATTTATGACACTATCCTGCGGGCGATCTTAGAATTAGAAGTGATTTTGATGGTTTTTTATTTTTTTCATAGTACACTTTTGCCATACATTGTAAAAGTTAATACAATCAGATCCTAACGTTTCTATGGCATAAACTAGTGTCTATTGACTATACTCTATCGATTTATGACACTATCCTGCGGGCGATCTAAGATTATGAACAGATTTTAGCAGGTATAACTTTTTTATATTATGTCACCGCTGTTATCTCTTCAACCAACTTACCACCAACTCAGCTAAAATAACTATATGGGGTCATCCGACAACGTTATCTGTGATTGGTTTAGGTGTTAGAATCGTTAGGATATCTAAAGTTTTCTCATTAAAAATTTAATTAAGTTTTCATTATACCTGGGCCAGGCACTTCTGGCAAACACTACAAAAGTTTATAGAATCAGATCCTAACGTTTCTATGGCCTAATCTAGCGTCTAATGACTATACTCTATCGATTTCTGACACTTTCCTGCGGGCGATCTTAGAATTAAAAGTGATTTTGATGGTTTTTTATTTTTTTCATAGTACACTTCTGCTATACATTGTAAAAGTTTATAGAATCAGATCCTAACGTATCTAGGGCATACATTAGCATCTATGGACTATACTCTATCGATTTATGACACTATCCCGGGGGCGATCTAAGATTATGAACGGATTTTAGCAGGTTTAACTTTTTTATGTTATGTTACCGCTGTTTCCTCTTCAACCAACTTACCACCAAATCAGATCAAATAACTATATGGGGTCATCGGACAACGTTATCTCTGATTGGTTCAGGCGTTAGAATCGTTAGGATATCTAAAGTATTCTCGTTAAAAAATAAATAGAGTTTTCATGTTACCCGGGCCAGGCACTTCCGCCAAACACTACAAAAGTTTATAGAATCAGATCCTAACGTTTCTATGGCCTAATCTAGCGTCTATTGACTATAACCTACCGATTTATGACACTATCCTGCGGGCGATCTAAGAATTAGAAGTGATTTTGATAGTTTTTTCTTTTTTTCATAATTCACTTCTGCCATACATTGTAAAAGTTAATACAATCAGATCCTAACGTTTCTATGGCATAAACTAGCGTCTATTGACTATACCCTATCGATTTATGACACTATCATGCGGGCGATCTGAGAATTAGAAGAGATTTCGATAGTTTTTTTATTTTTTTCATAGTACCCTTCTGCCATACATTGTAAAAGTTAATACAATCAGATCCTAACGTATCTATGGCATAAACTAGCCTCTATTGACTATACTTTATCGATTTATGACACTATCCTGCGGGCGATCTTAGAATTAGAAGAGATTTTGATAGTTTTATATTTTTTTCATAGTACGGGGTGGCTGTCTTCACGCGTGAAGGTAGCCACCCCACCCCTAATGCAACAAATCCGACTACGTGGGTCCATCAAGTTTCGTTAGTTTACGTTTGTTCAGGCAATAAAATCGTTAGGATCTCAGTAGTTTTCTCATAAAAAATTAAACCGAGTTTTCATGCGACCCAGTCTATGTACTTGTGCCGAACACTGTGAAAGTTAATAGAATCAGATCCTAACGTTTCTATGGCATATACTAGTGTCTATTGACTATACTCTATCGATTTATGACACTATCCTGCGGGCGATCTAAGATTATGAACAGATTTTAGCAGGTATAACTTTTTTATATTATGTCACCGCTGTTATCTCTTCAACCAACTTACCACCAACTCAGCTAAAATAACTATATGGGGTCATTCAACAACGTTATCTGTGATTGGTTTAGGTGTTAGAATCGTTAGGATATCTAAAGTTTTCTCATTAAAAATTTAATTAAGTTTTCATTATACCTGGGCCAGGCACTTCTGGCAAACACTACAAAAGTTTATAGAATCAGATCCTAACGTTTCTATGGCCTAATCTAGCGTCTAATGACTATACTCTATCGATTTCTGACACTTTCCTGCGGGCGATCTTAGAATTAAAAGTGATTTTGATGGTTTTTTATTTTTTTCATAGTACACTTCTGCTGTACATTGTAAAAGTTTATAGAATCAGATCCTAACGTATCTAGGGCATACATTAGCATCTATGGACTATACTCTATCGATTTATGACACTATCCCGTGGGCGATCTAAGATTATGAACAGATTTTAGCAGGTTCAACTTTTTTATGTTATGTCACCGCTGTTTCCTCTTCAACCAACTTACCACCAAATCAGATCAAATAACTATATAGGGTCATCGGACAACGTTATCTCTGATTGGTTCAGGCGTTAGAATCGTTAGGATATCTAAAGTATTCTCGTTAAAAATTAAATAGAGTTTTCATGTTACCCGGGCCAGGCACTTCCGCCAAACACTACAAAAGTTTATAGAATCAGATCCTAACGTTTCTATGGCCTAATCTAGCGTCTATTGACTATAACCTACCGATTTATGACACTATCCTGCGGGCGATCTAAGAATTAGAAGTGATTTTGATAATTTTTTCTTTTTTTTCATAATACACTTCTGCCATACATTGTAAAAGTTAATACAATCAGATCCTAACGTATATCCTAAGGATAGTGTCATAAATCGATAGAGTATAGTCAATAGAGGCTAGTTTATGTCATTGATACGTTAGGATCTGATTCTATTAACTTTCACAGTGTTCGGCACAAGTACATAGACTGGGTCCGCATGAAAACTCGGTTTAATTTTTTATGAGAAAACTACTGAGATCCTAACGATTTTATTGCCTGAACAAACGTAAACTAACGAAACTTGATGGACCCACGTAGTCGGATTTGTTGCATTAGGGGTGGGGTGGCTACCTTCACGCGTGAAGACAGCCACCCCGTACTATGAAAAAAATATAAAACTATCAAAATCTCTTCTAATTCTAAGATCGACCGCAGGATAGTGTCATAAATCGATAGAGTATAGTCAATAGAGGCTAGTTTATGCCATAGATACGTTAGGATCCGATTCTATTAACTTTCACAGTGTTCGGCACAAGTACATAGACTGGGTCGCATGAAAACTCGGTTTAATTTTTTATGAGAAAACTACTGAGATCCTAACGATTTTATTGCCTGAACAAACGTAAACTAACGAAACTTGATGGACCCACGTAGTCGGATTTGTTGCATTAGGGGTGGGGTGGCTACCTTCACGCGTGAAGACAGCCACCCCGTACTATGAAAAAATATAAAACTATCAAAATCTCTTCTAATTCTCAGATCGCCCGCAAGGTAGTGTCATAAATCGATAGGGGTATAGTTAATAGACACTAGTTTATGCCATAGAAACGTTAGGATCTGATTGTATTAACTTTTACAATGTATGGCAAAAGTGTACTATGAAAAAAAAAAAACCATCAAAATCACTTCTAATACTAAGATCGCCCGCAGGATAGTGTCATAAATCGATAGAGTATAGTCAATAGAGGCTAGTTTTATGCCATAGATACGTTAGGATCTGATTCTATTAACTTTCACAGTGTTCGGCACAAGTACATAGACTGGGTCGCATGAAAACTCGGTTTAATTTTTTATGAGAAAAACTACTGAGATCCTAACGATTTTATTGCCTGAACAAACGTAAACTAACGAAACTTGATGGACCCACGTAGTCGGATTTGTTGCATTAGGGGTGGGGTGGCTACCTTCACGCGTGAAGACAGCCACCCCGTACTATGAAAAAATATAAAAACTATCAAAATCTCTTCTAATTCTCAGATCGCCCGCAAGGTAGTGTCATAAATCGATAGGGGTATAGTTAATAGACAACTAGTTTTATGCCATAGAAACGTTAGGATCTGATTGTATTAACTTTTACAATGTATGGCAAAAGTGTACTATGAAAAAAAAAAAACCATCAAAATCACTTCTAATTCTAAGATCGCCCCGCAAGATAGTGTCATAAATCGATAGAGTATAGTCTATAGACGCTAGTTTAGGCCATAGAAACGTTAGGATCTGATTCTATAAACTTTTGTAGTGTTTGGCAGAAGTGCCTGGCCCGGGGTAACATGAAAAACTCTATTTAATTTTTAACGCGAATACTTTAGATATCCTAACGATTCTAACGCCTGAACCAATCAGAGATAACGTTGTCCGATGACCCCATATAGTTATTTGATCTGATTTGGTGGTAAGTTGGTTGAAGAGGAAACAGCGGTGACATAACATAAAAAAGTTAAACCTGCTAAAATCCGTTCATAATCTTAGATCGCCCGCGGGATAGTGTCATAAATCGATAGAGTATAGTCCATAGATGCTAATGTATGCCCTAGATACGTTAGGATCTGATTCTATAAACTTTTACAATGTATAGCAGAAGTGTACTATGAAAAAAATAAAAAACCATCAAAATCACTTTTAATTCTAAGATCGCCCGCAGGAAAGTGTCAGAAATCGATAGAGTATAGTCATTAGACGCTAGATTAGGCCATAGAAACGTTAGGATCTGATTCTATAAACTTTTGTAGTGTTTTGCCAGAAGTGCCTGGCCCAGGTATAATGAAAACTTAATTAAATTTTTAATGAGAAAACTACTGAGATCCTAACGATTTTATTGCCTGAACAAACGTAAACTAACGAAACTTGATGGACCCACGTAGTCGGATTTGTTGCATTAGGGGGTGGGGTGGCTACCTTCACGCGTGAAGACAGCCACCCCGTACTATGAAAAAATATAAAACTATCAAAATCTCTTCTAATTCTCAGATCGCCCGCAAGGTAGTGTCATAAATCGATAGGGTATAGTTAATAGACACTAGTTTATGCCATAGAAACGTTAGGATCTGATTGTATTAACTTTTACAATGTATGGCAAAAGTGTACTATGAAAAAAAAAAACCATCAAAATCACTTCTAATTCTAAGATCGCCCGCAAGATAGTGTCATAAATCGATCCATGGCATCAGTGACCTACTGGCGATTTGTGAGCGTTATGCAGCCAATCATGGATTGGTATATAACGCTAGCAAATCTGAATTGCTAGTTTTTAGGTGTGGAAGGGGTCCGGATAGGGTGCCTCAAGTGTTTTTAAATGGTAAATCGGTTCGGGTAGCCAATTCTGTAAAATATCTTGGCCACATTCTGACTCAGAACTTAAGTGATGACGCGGACATAGAAAGAGAGAGAAGGGCTCTGTGCGTTCGCTGTAACATGCTGGCACGTAAATTCGGGCGTTGCTCAGACGACGTCAAAGTAACTTTGTTTAAAGCCTTCTGTCAAAGTTTCTATACGTGTCAGTTATGGACTCGATATACGAGGCGTGCATACAGTAGCATTAGGGTACAATATAATGATGCATATCGTATCCTAATGCGAATGCCTAGGTATAACAGTGCCTCAAATATGTTTGCGACGGCCAGAGTTCCTGATTTCTTTGCGATCATCAGAGCGAGGGTAGCTTCTTTCTGGGAGATCGTAAGAAACTCCAAGAACGAGCTTCTGGAAACAATTGGTGGCAGCCCTGATAGTGTTTTTTTTAGGCACTGGCTATCTGTTCATCAGAACGAGAACCGGAAGTAATAAAATACATATTTCTAAAATTATATTTATTTTTCCCAATATTTGTATGATATGTACTTAAATTTAGAATTAAGCTAGTTTATAATTATAAGACTCTGTACTGCCTGAAATAAAACTTTTTATTATTATTATTATGTTTGTATCTCCTTCGGAATCACGGGCTTACAAATCCCGGTTTTTTGATAGGCTTGCGCGGGGATACAGATCCAACACGTAGAGGCCCTTTGGAGAAATTTGCTGTGTTGTACACCTGCTGCAACCCATTCACGGGCACATCAATAGATATCCGTAAACCGGTCCCAACAGGCGTATAGAGACTATTGAGAAGTAATGAAAAAGACTAATGGGCTATGGTGATGGAGGATGGATGGATCAGAAATGGAGCTATAGAAAAGAGGTCCGGACACCTGCCATAACAACGATTTCTCTTTGCTATCGAGGCAGGCGGTGACTCGCCGCCGACTAGATGGGCCCCCGTAAATGCCGTCACAAGAGACAGCCAGGGGCAACACCGGTGTAGGCGGCTCAGGAGTGTAGAGAGGTGTACACCGCTTTCTGCGCAGTGGCTTGACAGTCGCTGCACCAACTCGCGACTTACGCAAATTTACACTTCCACCCCTGGAGCGTATAGCTCTGACGACTCATCTCTGAACGGCCAGTTAAGGCAAGCCAGAGCTGAGAGTCCTACGGGTCCCCTTGGGGTTCCACTCCGACCGACGAAGACACGCCGGAGGCGGGGACCCTGACCGACTGATTATTATTATTATTATTATAAATCGATAGAGTATAGTCATTAGACGCTAGATTAGGCCATAGAAACGTTAGGATCTGATTCTATAAACTTTTGTAGTGTTTGCCAGAAGTGCCTGGCCCAGGTATAATGAAAACTTAATTAAATTTTTAATGAGAAAACTACTGAGATCCTAACGATTTTATTGCCTGAACAAACGTAAACTAACGAAACTTGATGGACCCACGTAGTCGGATTTGTTGCATTAGGGGTGGGGTGGCTACCTTCACGCGTGAAGACAGCCACCCCGTACTATGAAAAAAATATAAAACTATCAAAATCTCTTCTAATTCTCAGATCGCCCGCATGATAGTGTCATAAATCGATAGGGTATAGTCAATAGACGCTAGTTTATGCCATAGAAACGTTAGGATCTGATTTTATTAACTTTTACACTGTATGGCAAAAGTGTATTATGAAAAAAAGAAAAAACCATCAAAATCACTTTTAATTCTAAGATCGCCCGCAGGAAAGTGTCAGAAATCGATAGAGTATAGTCATTAGACGCTAGATTAGGCCATAGAAACGTTAGGATCTGATTCTATAAACTTTTGTAGTGTTTGCCAGAAGTGCCTGGCCCAGGTATAATGAAAACTTAATTAAATTTTTAATGAGAAAACTTTAGATATCCTAACGATTCTAACACCTAAACCAATCACAGATAACGTTGTCGGATGACCCCATATAGTTATTTTAGCTGAGTTGGTGGTAAGTTGGTTGAAGAGATAACAGCGGTGACATAATATAAAAAAGTTATACCTGCTAAAATCTGTTCATAATATTAGATCGCCCGCAGGATAGTGTCATAAATCGATAGAGTATAGTCAATAGACACTAGTTTATGCCATAGAAACGTTAGGATCTGATTGTATTAACTTTTACAATGTATGGCAAAAGTGTACTATGAAAAAAATAAAAAACCATCAAAATCACTTCTAATTCTAAGATCGCCCGCAGGATAGTGTCATAAATCGATAGAGTATAGTCAATAGAGGCTAGTTTATGCCATAAATACGTTAGGACCTGATTGTATTAACTTTCACAGTGTTCGGCACAAGTACATAGACTGGGTCGCATGAAAACTCGGTTTAATTTTTTATGAGAAAACTACTGAGATCCTAACGATTTTATTGCCTGAACAAACGTAAACTAACGAAACTTGATGGACCCACGTAGTCGGATTTGTTGCATTAGGGGTGGGGTGGCTACCTTCACGCGTGAAGACAGCCACCCCGTACTATGAAAAAAAGAAAAAACTATCAAAGTCACTTCTAATTCTTAGATCGCCCGCAGGATAGTGTCATAAATCGATAGAGTATAGTCAATAGAGGCTAGTTTATGCCATAGATTCATTAGGATCTGATTCTATTAACTTTTACAATGTATGACAGAAGTGTACTATGAAAAAAATAAAAAACCATCAAAATCACTTCTAATACTAAGATCGCCCGCAAGATAGTGTCATAAATCGATAGAGTATAGTCTATAGACGCTAGTTTAGGCCATAGAAACGTTAGGATCTGATTCTATAAACTTTTGTAGTGTTTGGCAGAAGTGCCTGGCCCGTGTCACATGAAAACTTGATTTAATTTTTTATGAGAAAACTACTAAGATCCTAACGATTTTATTGCCTGAACAAACGTAAACTAACGAAACTTTATGGACCCACGTAGTCGGATTTGTTGCATTAGGGGTGGGGTGGCTACCTTCACGCGTGAAGACAGCCACCCCGTACTATGAAAAAATATAAAACTATCAAAATCTCTTCTAATTCTCAGATCGCCCGCAAGGTAGTGTCATAAATCGATAGGGTATAGTTAATAGACACTAGTTTATGCCATAGAAACGTTAGGATCTGATTTTATTAACTTTTACAATGTATGGCAAAAGTGTATTATGAAAAAAAGAAAAAACTATCAAAATCACTTCTAATTCTTAGATCGCCCGCAGGATAGTGTCATAAATCGGTAGGTTATAGTCAATAGACGCTAGATTAGGCCATAGAAACGTTAGGATCTGATTCTATAAACTTTTGTAGTGTTTGGCAGAAGTGCCTGGCCCGGGTAACATGAAAACTCTATTTAATTTTTAACGCGAATACTTTAGATATCCTAACGATTCTAAACGCCTGAACCAATCAGAGATAACGTTGTCCGATGACCCCATATAGTTATTTGATCTGATTTGGTGGTAAGTTGGTTGAAGAGGAAAACAGCGGTGACATAACATAAAAAAGTTAAACCTGCTAAAATCCGTTCATAATCTTAGATCGCCCCGCGGGATAGTGTCATAAATCGATAGAGTATAGTCCCATAGATGCTAATGTATGCCCTAGATACGTTAGGATCTGATTCTATAAACTTTTACAATGTATAGCAGAAGTGTACTATGAAAAAAATAAAAAACCATCAAAATCACTTTTAATTCTAAGATCGCCCGCAGGAAAGTGTCAGAAATCGATAGAGTATAGTCATTAGACGCTAGATTAGGCCATAGAAACGTTAGGATCTGATTCTATAAACTTTTGTAGTGTTTGCCAGAAGTGCCTGGCCCAGGTATAATGAAAACTTA
>JALPQI010024441.1:0-15383 GCA_025490895.1 Thaumatotibia leucotreta
ACCTTATTCATAAACGTTTGCTAACTTAACAAGCCGTTAATAATTGTTTGTCCCTTTTGGTCTTAACAATGTGTCCATAAGAGCAAAAGGGACAAACAATTATTAGCGGCTTGTTAAGTTAGCAGACGTTTATGAATAAGGGGGTAAGTCACTACGCGCGCTTGTCTCCATTATCAAGAACCTCGAATCAACGGCAATCTGGGTCGTTTTTATAAAGTGACAATTTACAATTTCGCTGTTTGCCTCTCTAACGCACGCACATATTGGCTAGAAAGAGAGGCAAACAGCGAAATTGTAAATTGTAGCTTTATAAAACGCGACCCTGAAGTTACAGAAACCTGTTTTATGTAATCGCTTTTTTTTTAATTCTCCGATGACCTCGATTTTTTTATGATTTCAATTTAGATTTTATTTGTGTATGATATGATTTATAACTAAAAGTATTATTTTTTTGTATAAAATAATGCATGTCCAAAAACACTTAAACAAGCTGTGTCATGACATGAGTAATCCGACAGACTTTTCAAATGCATTTTTGATGTCAGAAGAAGTAAAAAACATTATATGACATAATATTTATGTCAATTTCTGACAATTTTTTTTGTTTGTTTGATTTTTTATAGTTTTGAAATTTTTGAATTAGTTGAACATTTTTCTGAAACTATTTTCTCGTTCTTTCTAACTTTAATCAGAACAATCAGTGAGTATGTAAAGATGAAAACTATTATTGTAAGAATTTTAATCGTGCAGGCATTTTTCAGTGACTTATGATGAAAATAGTTTTTTTTTAACATGTCATTATCTCTTAAATTAAGCCGAATTCAGTAAAGTTCATACGACGTAATAATCTCAAAATGTGGTCAGGAATACACCTTTTAAGTTTGTCGGTTACTCATGACCACCCTGTAGAATAGGTACTTAAAAAGAAACTTTAGAACATAATCGCCCCAGCCGTTTTTGAATAACTACCGTAAAACCATACAACTATAGTCCACTACTACAGTTATGGTCCACAAGTTCAACTCGTAATTAAGCATCAATGGAAATCTTATATTTTGGTTTTATCTAAGTTTTTTTAAACATTAATGAGGAGACTTTGTGTAACAACTGCGTCAATAATATAATAATTACACTAAATTGAAGATATTTGACTTAGTTTTGGACCATAGTTGGGAGCTTTTGGACTATAGTTGGGTAGTTTTACGGTACGTATCCCATTCAGCTTCGCCCGATAGCTTCGTCTGGGATAGTGCAATACCGCGTATAGATAGTTCCACGAGAGTTGAGGTCACGCACACATCAATTCATGTAAACACATTTTTAAATCGCGGGAGGTTGGCAAACGACACGACTTAAAAGGCAACCCTCGTAGAGTTCAAATATCAAACAATTGACACTCAAATTGACTCTAATTGAATTTGTGAGTTACGCGGTATTGCACTGTCCCCAACGAAGTGTTTCTAATGCTAAAATAAAATCCCTCGGCAGGCAATATGACAGTGGGTGACTTGGTGATGGTGAACGGGCTGCTATTCCAGCTATCTATCCCCCTCGGGTTCCTGGGCTCCGTGTACCGCGAGGTGCGACAGGCGCTAATAGACATGCAGACTATGTTCACGCTTATGACTGTCGAGTCTAGGATCAAGGTATACTACAAAACTGTATTAACTTCTACCATCTCTGATACTTTTTATTTGAAAGCTGATACTTACCGATTGGTCCCATTTAAAGGACTATGCGTCAAAATTGCCCCAAGACCAACAAACATGAGAGTTGGATCATTAGATAGGTCTTTAACTTTACTTCATATCATTCTATGGGCACGAAATCGAACTGAGATATTCATATATTTGTCAGCGTGAATAGGAGCTAATTCAGTACATAAAATCTGTAGATTCAGCCACTAGTTTGTTTGGGTAGCTGCAGCTACCAGCGATCACCCTTATTTGTATGTAAAATAAAGGCTGCTGTCAAAAGAAAAAAAAAACAAATCGAGTGAGGTGGTTAACATACAATCACTTGTGCACATTCTTTTTTTTACACACTTCGGTATCCTATTATTAACGAACAGTATTTCTGATTGATTGTATTCACGCTGACAAAAATATGAATATCTCAGTTTTGCAATGGAATTCATTTGGGTGCCCATAGAATGAAATGAAGTAGATTGAAAGACCTATTCAACAATGTAACTTTTAGCTGTGTTGACTTTGGGGCAAAGTTCCATACAAAGTTGGGCATGGTCCTTTGGTCCAGTTCTGTTAATGCTGCAACCAGATATAACATGGACGTCTAACGCCAAATCAAAAATGCCCCCAGAAACGTTTGTTCAATTGTGCCAAGATGGGCAGGACAGTTTTTTTTAACACCGCGCATATTTCGGCGCAACATCTTTGACAAATGTTTATAGAATATAGCCAATCAAAGCTTTGATTGACCAATCACAACTATTTTTAAATGGCGGTTTAAGTTTTTATTGGTTGACATTGAAATTCGTTGCCGTGATGGATTAAAGAAGGGGTGACACTTGTCAACTAAAATTTAGGATCGTTTTTGAAAGGCAATTTACTATGGCGTGCGGCTTCCATGTTTTATTTGTTCGTAGGGGTGAACCGATTTCGATGATTCTTTTTTATTTGAAAGTGGATGCTTACCGATTGGTCCCATTTTAATTTGGTCCAGTTCTGACAATGGCATCCACGAGAAAACCACATAACTCTAAAATCTGCATTAAGCATGTTCACGACAAATAGACAAATATCTCAATCACGCCTATTTTAATAGCGTTCCGCATGCTGCGATTCGATCTGGGGATTGTATTCCTAAAAACAAAGTATTTAACTTTATTTTTAGGAGAAAATCACGGCCGTGCCCCTCAAAGTGGACCAACAGACAGCCACCATCGAATTCAAAGACGTCAGCTTCAAATACATCAACGGAAAGCCGATTTTCAACAATCTGAGCTTCACCATTCCTGCCGGCAAGAAGATTGGCATTGTTGGCGGCTCGGGCAGTGGGTAAGTCTTGTACAACTTAAAAAAAAAGAATATTTCCGGCGTGGGCGTATATTGAATCCTGAGCGTAATGAAGGATTCAAGCGTTAAAGCCCAAAACGAAATAATTTGTCATATGACCTACGAACAAATAAAACATGGAAGCCGCACGCCATATTAAAAACGGTCCTGAATTTTAGTTGACAAGTGTCACCCCCTCTTCAATGCATCACGGTAATGAATGTCAATATCAACCTATAAAAACTTAAATCGCCATTTAAAAATAGTTGTGATTGGTCAATCAAAGTTTTGATTGGCTATATTCTCTAAACATTTGTCAAAGATGTTGCGCCGAAATATGCGCGGTGTTAAGAATAGCGCTATGTCCTGCCCATCTTGGCACAATTGAACAATTGCTTTTGGGGGCATTTTTGAGCTGGCGTTAGACGTCCACGTTATACAGTGTGTAAGTCTAATACGGGCGAAGCTCTTAACGAATGTTAGTTTACGACATAATAAGTACATTCAAATAACTTTTACTTAAAATTAGAGCAACAACATTTTTCATACAAAATAATTCGGCACGCAATGTAGAGCAACATACGCGAGTCTCGTTGACAGCTAATTTCAAAAGCAGATGACATAACTGCCATATCAACAATAACAAATGTTCGTACCTACATTGCTGCTCCGATAATCTTAAAAAAATCTGTGGGGTCTAAATTAAGAGTAACTTTAAAATAACCTTGTAATCCATGATTATACTAAGTAATGAATCCCGTGCCTGGTTTAATTGATCGTCCGTATTAGATTTACACACTGTATATGGTCGCTTGTACAACAAAGGCCCGATCCGTAACGGATTCGGTATTTTTTTTATATTTCACCAAAAAAAAAAGAAGAAAACGATGTATTCAGTATCGTTAATTACAATGTCTGATCTGTGGCCTTCTTCTTCTTCTACTGAAGAGCCTGGCTCTTGTCGGTGGAGTAAACACCATTCCGTTCGTTGTCCTGCCAATGTTTTGAGCTCCTGATACGACACTACATTTATTTTCTCCTTCACTTGGTCCAAAAATGCTCGCCTTGGTCTCCCTCGGACCCTCTCCCCTTCCACTTTTCCTTCAATTACGGTTTTAATATAATTGTCATGTCGTAACAGGTGCCCCATAATTCCTCGTCTATTTTCAATCGTCTTGATTAGAGATCTCTTCTCCCCTATCTTATCCAATACTTCCTCATTCGTTCTTTTCTCAGTCCAACTTATACCCTCCATCCTCCTCCAGCACCAAATTTCAAACGCACACAACGTCTCTCTGTCTCTTTGAGTTAATGTCCACGTCTCGCTTCCGTACAAAGCTATGCTCCAGATGTAAGTCTTTATAAAGCGTTTTCTTATGCATTTTGCCATTTTTGCCATTTTGTGTGGCCTATTTCACCATAATTAAAAGTGTGAAAATTGTAAAAAATCACTGCTACTAACGTCACAGGCCTCCGCCTACGGCTACCGCTTACTATCGGACGGTCCGTGTGCTTGTTTGCCACCAACATAAAATGATTACTAATAACGTTATTGTATCGTTAATTAACTACTTTTTATTTTCCGAAACCCGTGACAATTGTAGCAAGGTTTAGTACAATTTTCATCAAATCTTGACATGAGGTTCGGTATATGTCGGAATTTCGCTACAATTGTCGTGTTTTTGTGACAATTGTAATTTTGTTTCGCAAAAAAGTAGTTATTCACTGCTGATTTATTTAAGTTCCCGCACTACATTTTATATTGGTGGCAAACAAACGCACGGTCCTTCCAATGGTAAGCGGTATCTGTAGGCTATAGACGCCCCCGATTGGAGAAACAGTACATTTACAACAGGGATGATGACTGTAGTTAAAATAAATTATTTAACATTATGCACGACATAATACACGAATAAATTATGACTAAGATGTAGATTGCAGTAATTTTTGTACAGAACTTCTATTTAATAAATTGAAAATAACTTAGAAGAGTAGGTCATTTGGCAGTACTCAAACGTGACGTCACTTTTGAGTATTTCATATAAAATTCCATAGTGGTGTGGTGATCGTTTTGACAGTTCGAAAAAAGATGCTGAATTGACTTGCCAGTCATCATGCCTATTGTAGCACTTATCAATGTGGTGAAATTAGGGCCTGGTTATTTCATAATATAGCATGTTGGTTAGAAAATCGCTCTATTATTTCGTATGTTCGGTATACTTTTTTTATAAAGCGGCTTTGCCATTCCATTATTGATAACAAATTTCGTCATCACAGATAAGTCTTCGGTAGTATAGTGGTAAGTATCCCCGCCTGTCACGCGGGAGACCGGGGTTCGATTCCCCGCCGGAGAGATCTTTTTTATTTTCTTTTAATATTTTTATACGCATATTTTTGGACGTAGTTTAGCGAAAAGGATCCAACCTCAAAAAATTGTCATTGAAAAGAATGACTTTTGTTTTTGACAGAAGGTTGAAGTTTTATTGACACATGTTTGTGGGTCTACGTCCATTTTTAAAACCCCATTTGCTTTTGAATTCATTCATATTTATACATGTATTTGGTTTTTAATACTTATGACTAACTTACGTATTTCTTATCATAATATTATTATTTCGCAATGTCATCAACTTATCAGGTTATCGGTCTTAACATGAATTATGTTTTATAAATTTTATAATTTATACATATAGTGTTATAATATATAATGCACCTTTTTTTCTGGCAAATTACTAAAAAATCGTTCGTTCTAGCCTCATCGCCATTGCGAAGAGCAAAAAATCTGTCTTTAAAAAAAAGATTAGTGGTAAAATATGTGCATTGTAAGATACACTAAAAACGAATAGAAAATGCTGAATAAAATAATTTTATTCATTCTATAAAAAATACAATTATGATTATGAACAGTCAAGTGCTAAAAATGGTTTACCCTTGAATCGCCGACAAACATTTAATCGAATATTGTTTCAAAGACAACGATTCAAGTATTTTCATTTCATCGACAAGTCGTTCTGTCGAAGAATCGTTTCCAATAAATTTAAATCAAGGACTTTTAAATGGTATTTGAGTTATTACGTGTATAGCTTATATCAAGGTTTTTTGTTACGGGATTTTTTATTTCAATTTGTTTTAAATTTAGTAATATTTAATATTTCGTTATCGAATCTAGACGCAGTTACATCGGAGTTTCTGGGTTGCAACAAAAAAAATAACCTAACCTATCCAAGTCGGATCTGCCTCGGAAGGTTTTGTTCGCTCGCTTCGCTCGCTCACTCGGCCATTTTTTTTTTTTTATAAATATTTCGTTATCGAATCTAGACGCAGTTATGTACATCGGAGTTTCTGGGTTGCAATAAAAAAAAATAACCTCGAAGACTAAGACCTTAGTCTTCTAACCTAACCAATCTGAGTCGGATCTGCCCCGGAAGGCCTTGAATATATTTACATGCCTTGAATTTAAGGTCGCGTAAATATTTTTTTGGCACCTAAGCCGTAATGACATCTTTGACGTCGACTGTATAATCGGTAGTCGATAAACGAGAAGTCCCTATGACAGCTCAAAAATGCTACCAGCTATGTTTGAACATGGGGGTTACCATGACGTATTAATGCGGTTCAGTTTAGACCGAGAGAAAGGGACAAGGCTATACGAGTCGTATATCATTGTCGCTTTCCATGATCCTAAACTGAATCGCATTAGTACGTCATGGGTTACCCCCAGGTATATTATAGTCCATACGTTTTGTCATTATAGTGCGCCCACATTACGTGTTATACCAGTTAGGTATACACGGTGTTACGCGAGCATTGCGAAAGATTTTAACTATGCATTCTAGACATCAAAATAAACAAAAAATATTATGAGACCTAATGTCAATTCCACCAAAAAAAAATGTTTTTCTCTTTTTTTAGGCCGATTTGAATACTTTTTAACATTTCCAGTACTTTTTATCATAACAACAATTTGTTTAAATTATTTATTTCAATTGTTTTTTTTAGGTAGAGGTTATTTCGTCAAGTCTATTCGTATTTTTTGATTGTCAGGCAAAAGGTGTGGTAATATTAGACCACATTGTGGTAGCATTGTAATCCAAAAGAAGTTAAATGACGAGTTACGTCGAAAAAATTATTTCGAAAAAAGGTTGATTGTCTCTGAAACCAAGCCGAATCCAGGAAATTTTATATAACATTAAAGACTCTAAATATGGTCAGGAATCCAGCATTAAAATCTTTCGGAATGCTGACGTTACACCGTGTATGTGATAACGGTTAAAATATTTCAGTAAATCGACGATGGTGCGTCTACTGTTCCGGTTCTTCGAGCCTCAATCCGGCGAGATTCTAGTGGCCGGACAGAACATTCGAGACGTGGACTTACACAGCTTACGGAAAGCTGTAGCCATCGTGCCACAGGTAAATTTTATATTTTAATAGAAGAGATGATAATACCACAGATGTCACATATACCATAGATCAAGCAAACGTATCATAACGTAACTTAGCGTGTCAAATGAACTCAGTAAAATCCACTGAGTTGTCCGTCTTTAATCGCAGCTTGCAGCTTTCGGGCGTCAAATTTTGTAAGTTGAAGTGAACAAAAACGTTAATAATGCCTCCTTAAGTAATATTAATTGCAACAACACAAAAAAATATGAATACTCAAGGGCCTGAGACATATTTAAAATCATAGGCAAGTAACAACTTCAGTACAAAATCTGATACGCTCGGCCGCCATACAAATGAATGAACTTGTTTCTTCTATCCAAATCTAATTCTGTGGATAATACCGTAAACGCAACAATTTTAAACTAAAACAAATAATGTTAATGTTTTCTGAAATAAACTCTCCAAAAGCAAAAAAAAGTGTGTGTCCCACCCCTGTAATTTTTGAACCATAAGGTCCATAAGTTTGAAAATCTGAAAAGTAGAACTTTATAAAAACTGTAGGAAAATTATTTTCAACTCAATAGGTTGACCAGTTTTTGAATAACTACGGAACCCTATACTGAGCGTGGCCCGACATGCTCTTGGCCGGTTTCTCTTATCACGCTCCGATATTTGCTGCCAACGATGATATACCAGTTTATCACACATTAGGTTCTCCATTTATTAGTTTCCAATCTTTAGAATTTTATTCTAAAGCTAAAGCGTATCCGTGACGCCTCGTTAGCTAATTAATTCTTTGCTGTGTTATCCGGTTATATATATTATTTTCATCACACTTGCTGTCTAAGCGCGCCATTGCTTGCTTGCATCGCGGGAGTTATAGAAAAGTGGAATTTATAGAAATTTTAATAAGTCACATAATAATAATTTTCCTAATTAGTGCGGAAAAGTAAACATTGCGCACGCTTTTCATGCGTAAATTACTCATTTTAAGGCACTTGTTATGAAAAAAGTCTTTCGATACACGTGTAAAAACTTTTTTTAACTGGGGTGATTGTCGCCCTCGTTTCACTCGGGCTCCAACTTTCACCCTCGCCGAAAGAATTTTTTTTGCACTTGTATCAAAATGTATTATTGTGTTAAAACTTTTTTTGTCCGCAAGTGTGATGAAAAACATAGTATGCATCACGGTTGGTCAACGGAATACAAACTCTAGTCATTAAAAGCCGTCCGTCTACGGCGTCGGGCTTCTAACACTCTCGTTAGTAATACCGTACTTACCTGTAATGTACTATTTCATCACACTTGCTGTCTAAGAAAATAGAGAAGTGATATTCCCTAGGGAGTAATAGAAATGTCAGTACGTCATTTAATAATATTATGTCTTAAAACTTATTTTTTTGTCAGCAAGTGTGATGAAAAACATTGTATGCATCACGGTAAGTAAGCGGAATACTAACTCGAGTCATAAAAGCCCTCCGCCTAACGGCGTCGGGCTTATAACACTCTCGTTAGTAATTCCGTACTTACCTCCCTTGATGCACAATGTACTATTATAAAATAAATAACAGCTTCTGATTATTTTATCATATCATTGTAAACATAAAATAAAAGTAGGTTGCATTGCAAGCCATCCAAGATTCCATTAGCAACATGAACATTCATATAAACAAATACTATTTCAACAAAATGTGACTTTTATATTACTAAATGGTGAGAATACCAACGGAAAATTATAATAATAATTAATTAAATCTTTAAGGTTGAGTGCTGTAATAATATATTAGTTTCCAATCTTGAAAATTCTAAAACAAACGCCTTGTTAGCTAATTAATTTGTTGTTTTATTCGGTTATGTATTATTAACAGGACTGCGTGCTATTCCACGACACGATATTACACAACCTACATTACGGCGACCTTTCGAGGCCTGAAGAGGAAGTCTACAAAGCGAGCAAGATGGCCGAACTTCACGAGTCCGTTAAAACTTGGCCGAAGGTATGTCTTCTTTCTTATACATTAATTGGACCAATCGCGTGCCAGCAAACGTGCAGTGTTATTCACTAAGGAAACCGCCTTGCTGTCAGCGCTGTGTCAGCGCTGCGGCAGCGTCGAGCCTAAAAACGGTATTCACTAATGTATTTTTCACGACACTGTTCGTAAATGTGGTGATTGTTTGACTAAACACAGTACGGAAAGTTGCTTATAGTTGTATAGCTGTCAAATTTTGACAGCTGTACATCTATGAACGTCACGAACAGTACAACAATGTTGAACGTAAAATAAAAGGTCGTATCTAAACACGGATTTCATAGATAGATATGACGTTTTGAAAATTATTTCAGAAAAAAATTCTCGGACTGCTTGTAACTTTTTTTATTTTTGTGGCACAGGATCATGGCGTTCAGCCAGAACAATTTAAAATGTATTTCCTCTCAGTAGTCGTGAAAAGCACAATGTTTAGCCTCGGCGAAAAGTGCAATAGATGAACTCGTACTATCGAAGGCCTCCCCAAGGGTCGGCCTTCGAACTAACTCGTTCATCTATTGCTTACTTTCCAGCCTCTACAACAATGCACTATTAAACGACACTAGCGCTCGGCGATGAATGCGGCGTGAGCTGGAACTACACTGCGTCGAGAGTTTGACGTTTAATGTACGAACTTCGTATTCTCTAACGAAAAACAGCGACGAACTCGCCCACAACCTCGCTCACAGCCTCGATTCCTAATGTCAAATAAAACAGCTAGGATTTTAGACAAGGTTGTCTCGACGTCGAGCTCGTTGACGAACGCAGCGTCGAATGTGTGAATAAGAGAATAGCATAGCTGGTGCATCCCACGAGACTGTCGGGTACGTTCTTCGCGTACATCTAGTTGGTAGTGACCCTGCCTACGAAGCTGGAGGTTCCGGGTTCAAATCCCGGCGAGGACATTATTTGTGTATTTAAGTAAGTAAGTAGGATTTATTTGTCACAAATATTTGTTCCTTGCTCATGTCAGTCTATGTATTTAAGTATCTATATAAATAAATAATAAATAAATATCTTTGGACATCTTACACAAATCAACCTAGTCCCACGGTAAGCTCAATTAAGGCTTGTGTTGTGGGTACCAGGCGACGATATATATAATAGATAGATACGTATAGATACTTAGATTACATACACAGCCATGACCAAGGAACAAACATTTGTGACAAATAAATACACAAAGAAAGCCCTCGCCGGGATTCGAACCCGGAACCTCCAGCTTCGTAGGCAGGGTCACTACCAACTAGGCTACAGAGGCTGACAAATGACAAATATGATATGTATCTATCTATTATATATATCGTCGCCTGGTACCCACATCACAAGCCTTTATTGAGCTTACCGTGGGACTAGGTCGTTTTGTGTAAGATGTCCCAAGATATTTATTTATTTATTTACATCTAAGAAAGTTACCAATACAATTTTTGGTTTATCTTGATTTTATAACTGGGTGTTTGTATTTATAGAAAATTCTCGAACTTTCCATATATTTCTATACCATTATACAGGGTGTTACACCACCCAGTAAAAACCCTGAACGAGGTGATCTAAAAAAAATTATCTATATCATACATTTTCATCGATCGATAACGACATTTTGCAATATGAAACAGCCAACATTTTTTTTTGTGATTTCTGGGTTAGCTCCATAGTAAAAGTTGTTCAGTAATAACCTACCAAATCACCCCGTTCAAGGTTTTCAGTGGGTGGTGTAACACCCTGTCATCATCATCAGCCTATGATAGTCCACTGCTGGACGTAGGCCTCGCCTATTAACTATGCGTATAGACGCATTAGGAGGTAAATGCCCATAATCGCCACGCTGGGCAAGCGGATTGGCGATGGCAGTAATGTGTCCACTATGATGACGCTGCTGCCCATCATCAATCTTTTACCAAATAGTGGTCACTGACACTTCAATCCCTTAGTCGATTCTTACGACACCTGCAGGAGGAGTTGGGGTGGTGACAAATGTATTCTTACTGCCGTCACCACACGGCGCCCTGTAACACCCTGTATACACTATTAATTCAAAAGGTTATTAAATGTCTCCACGAATATGGACCTTACAGGGCCCATTTCTCAAAAGCTTGTAACTTGTAATACAAGTGGAAGTCTCTTTTTGACATTATTAATTAGATAAGGACTTCCGCTTGTATTACAAGTTACAAGCTTTCGAGAAATGGGACCCAGGTTTTTAATAAGTTGTACAATTCCAGGGTTACGAGACTCAAGTCGGCGAGAGAGGTCTGAAGCTATCGGGGGGAGAGAAACAGCGCGTCGCTATCGCGAGGGCGATCCTCAAGGACTCCCCTATCATAGTGTTCGACGAGGCAACGTCTAGTCTCGACTCACTTACCGAACATGTAAGTCACATCACTATACCTGAAAACCTATTTATCTAAATCCATATCATAAGTTGTCTACGATATGTTTAGCGGCGGTAAGCAAGCCTACTTTAAGAAATCTGTATCTGTGGGTGTATCATAATTTTTACTTTACGATATCGGCAACCGATATCTTAATCACAATTAAATTTCGAACATTCTGTTAAAAAGAAAAATCACACCTTAGTTTCGATTATCGAATTAATCGATTTGTAATTTCATTCACATTAAAATTCATATTCCATATATTCTTCTAAATCTCGAATATTGAGAATCGATATCGACTCAAGACCTTACCTGGTCTATGAATTAAAAAAAACTAATGTCAGTCATTTGTTTTGTTTCAATTGTTTCAAACATCCAACTTTTTTTGACTGTTGACTTGAAAGTTAAATATTATCGAGTTCGTTGTTAAATATTTACACTGAAAAATGAGTTATGACGACGAAGACAGTGATTTTGAAATGTGTGAAACACCACCAGAAATCCGGGACGCCGCTACAACCGTGACCAATAATTTGCTGCCACAAAAATAAACATATTGTAGAAAACTTATTAGATAATTATTAGAGAGAGGTCTGAAGCTATCGGGGGGAGAGAAACAGCGCGTCGCTATCGCGAGGGCGATCCTCAAGGACTCCCCTATCATAGTGTTCGACGAGGCAACGTCTAGTCTCGACTCTCTTACCGAACATGTAAGTCACATCACTAGGGTTCGGAACTTTAAATTTACAATATTTAAGTAGCCATCCATGTGGCATTCGTTTTATGAAAAATCTTGAAAGATTTATGAACAATCGACTCGAACCGATCAAATGTGCCAAAAAAATAACTAACGATTTTTTCTATTTAGATTATTAGTTTTTATTTTAGATAAGATTTCTTTATTTATGTGTATTTTTCATAATTTAGAATAAGTTTATACAATAAAGTCTTACTGAAAAAAGAAAAACTAACGTGCCGTATTTTATGATGCAGATTGAAAGGGTTACTGATCAGGTAATTTTTTCTCTAAATAACAACTACAATCAGAATAACGGAAGGCCATGTACTTCCCTTATACAAAATGTGCTATTTACAATATTTAAGGTAGTTGCCATCCATGTTTGTCAGCCTCTGTAGCCTAGTTGGTAGTGACCCTGCCTACGAAGCTGGAGGCTCCGGGTTCGAATCCCGGCGAGGGCATTCTTTGTGTATTTATTTATCACAAATGTTTGTTCCTTGGTCATGGTTGTGTATGTATCTAAGTATCTATACGTATCTATCTATTATATATATCGTCGCCTGGTACCCACAACACAAGCCTTAATTGAGCTTACCGTGGGACTAGGTTGATTTGTGTAAGATGTCCCAAGATATTTATTTATTTATTATTTATTTATGTGGCATTCGTTTTTTCCACCCTGAATATTGGTCTTTGGCGTTGAATCTGCGGTGCCAATATATCTTTCGTTGGCGTCCCAAAAGATTCCCCTTAAATTTAACGGGAATAAAAATAAACCTGTATTATTTCAGCCTCCGTAGCCTAGCTGGTAGTGACCCTGCCTACGAAGCTGGAGGTTTCGGGTTCGAATCCCGGCGAGGGCATTATTTGTGTATTTATTTATCACAAATATGTATTCCTTGGTTATGGCTGTCTATGTACTCGTATATTAGGCAACTAGGGTGCATACTAGGGTGGGTCACTGATGTATGAAGAAAAAAAAATATTTGTTTTTTACTGGGCACAGTTGTCAATAGTTCCATAATTAGGTCGACAAAGAGTGTGCAAAATGACTTGGCCATCGGAATTAATTTTCTACCTCCGGATCTAATTGAAAGATTTCATAGAAACTTCAGTACATTTTGTACTGACCATAGTTGATATCTATGTTTTTACTTTTTATTGCAACACGATCTATGTTTGAGTATTGTGTTTACCTGGAAATAGCTTTTCTATAGTTATGGAGCCAAAAGAGACGAAAAAAAAGTCGAAAATAATATATTTTTTTTAAGTTCCATACATTTTAGGTAAATTACTAATCAAATCCGGAGGCAGAAAAACTTACATTAATAATGTAATAAAAATAAGAGTTATAATCAAATGGCACCGTTTTGTAACTGTGCTCTTCAGAAAATCGATTTTTTTGAAAAATGACCCACCCTAATCTATATTATATTTATATCGTCACCTGGTACCCACATCCCAAGCCTTAATTGAGCTTACCGTGGGACTAGGATGATTTGTGTTGATGTTCCAAGATATTTATAGAGGGTGTTACAAAAATGGTGATACAAGATAATAAAACATGAATCTATGAATTATTTTGAGCAACTTTTACTATGGGAACAAATGTGAAAACTCAAGAAAAAAAATTACACTTCCATAGAAATGGGCTAAGATAGGTTGACCAAAATGTATGAGCGCGTCGATTTTTTTTTTTGAGTTTTCATATTTGGTCCCATAGTAAAAGTTGTTCAAAATCGTTAACAGATTCATGTTTTAATATCTTGTATCACCATTTTTGTAACACCCTATATTTAAATTATAAATATTAGATGTCATATACCAAAGAAAAACGACCAAGATCACCCATGTCCGAGGTGGGGATCGAACCCACGTACTCAGCTTTCGCGGCTGATGCCTGCACCCCTCGGCCACTCGGTCTTTGGTCTCGACTGGCCGAGGGGTGCAGGCATCAGCCGCGAAAGCTGAGTACGTGGGTTCGATCCCCACCTCGGACATAGGTGATCTTGGTCGTTTTTATTTGGTATATTACATCTAATATTTATAATTTATATAGTATTAAGTAGTGTGACTACTGGAGAAAAATTAAAAGTACAAATCAAAATATTTAGTTAATAAATAATTTGATTTGTGTTTTCGCAATATACCCTGTATTTATTTATTTGACAGGCGATCTTACAAGCCCTCAAAGCGGCGACGGTGGGCCGCACCTCCATATGCATCGCACATCGCCTCTCCACGGTGGCGGACGCTGATGAGATATTAGTTCTCGAGAACGGGAACATCACAGACCGCGGGAAACATGACGATTTGGTCGCCAAGAGCGGGTCGCTGTACGCTAGGCTTTGGGAGAAACAGAACAGGTACGAATGTTGTTTAGAATGAGTAATGCTGTACAATAATCAGCGGACCTACCGCGAAAAATGTGAAATTTTACCTTCCAATAAAATTAGTATTATGTTTCCATCGACGTCCGAGATCTCCATTATGAGAGCGTTACGTTCCCGACTGACCGATAGATGCCGCTAGCGTCTGTGAAGCCGCTCCACGTGCTGTAGCGCGCCGCTGTGACGTAGTTTCCCCCAACCGGCTTCCTGTAATCATTAGCACTCACCCGGCGACTCGCCGCCATTTCATTGTTGAGGAGAATACACGGTTTTTGATAAAAATAATAAATGCCGCCAGGAAGGCATTACCCAGATCTCGGACGTCGATGGAAACATAATACTAATTTTATTGGAAGGTAAAATTTCATATTATGTGTTCCGTTCGACGTCCGAGATCTTCATTATGAGATCTGTCTATTATCTCCTGGTGGCGAGTCAGCGGGTGCACAAAG
>JALPQI010024442.1:0-13099 GCA_025490895.1 Thaumatotibia leucotreta
GGTTGGCCGAGTTGTAAGGACACATTGAATGAATTAGTAAAACCGTTCTGGAATTTCCGTAATGAGTTGTCCATAGTGGACGAAATAGTTTTAAGGAATAATCTTATAGTCATACCAAATTCATTACAGAAAATGATGTTAGGAATAATGCATGAGGGTCACTTAGGAGTAAACACTTGTCTCAGAAGGGCCAAAAATGTTATATTCTGGCCTGGAATGGCTAGTCAAATTAAAGAACTTTGCAATAATTGCCAAACTTGTGCCTTATTTAAAAAGAATAATACCAAGGAACCAATTCATTTTCATGACATACCTAGATTCCCTTGGCTAAAATTAGGCACTGATCTTTTCGAACTTAATAAACAATATTATTTGGTTGTTGTGGACTATTACAGTAAATTCTTTGAAGTTGTTAGATTAAACGATTTGTCTTCAAGAACGATTATTAGTCACATTAAGTCAATGATAGCGAGACATGGATGCCCTTTAGAAATTGTAAGTGACAATGGTCCACAATATTCTAGTAATGAATTTAAAGAATTTGCAGATTCATACGGATTTAAACATACTACGTCTTCTCCGGATTACCCACAGTCAAATGGACTCGCGGAAGCTACCGTTAAAATAGTTAAATCATTACTCAAAAAATGTAAAGAAAGCAATTCCGATCCTCATCTGGCCTTATTGAATTTTAGAAACAGTCCGAAAGAAAACAGTCCTTCTCCCGCTAACCTCCTTTTCAATCGTAACCTCAATGACCGGTATCCTGTATCTGCAAATTATTTAAAACCTAAAATTTATACCAGAAATTGCCAGCTAGATACAGAGCTACAGCACAAGGTAGAAAACTACTACAATAAAACAGCCAAAGCTCTTAGTCAGCTTAACATAGGGCAGAATGTAATGTTTAAAAAAAAGATTACTGATGAACGTTGGCAAAAAGGAAAAATTGTAAATAAGACTCATTTCCCTCGCTCGTACTTTGTTGAGGATGAGTACGGCCGACAGTTTAGGAGGAACAGACGGCATTTGCGTGTCATCGATGATTGTGAATTTGCCGAGACCAATATAAAAGAGACTGTTAAACCAAAGTCTTATGTTTTAAACTATGACAGTGATGACAGTGAGTGTGAGTCATTTCATGATGCAGAGGAGAGTGACGATGTCGTTCAAGGCAGTACTCACACTCCTCCGCCTCTTAATCCTGACCTCTATAAAACTAGATCTGGAAGGATAGTGAGACCGCCATCCAGATTAATTGAATCTATTAATTAAATTATTTTATTAAGAAGAGGAATGTTGCGTATTGTTTATGGTTTTATATTATTTTATTCTTCTATGACATGTGTCGAGATAAAACATTAGAATAAATGATTACTTCATATCGCAACGTCTTTGTATTATTTAATCATTAAACAGGTACTAGGCGACGATATATATAATAGATAGATACACATAGATACTTATATAAATACATAGACAGCCATGACCAAGGAACAAATATTTGTATAAATAAATACACAAATAATGCCTTGTAGGCAGGGTCACTAGGTACCAACTTGGCTACGGAGGCTGACAAATTAATTAATTATATGAATAATTTCAGGTACGTGTTTTTCTCACCCTGTATTGTAAGCTATGTAGTCCAATAGACAACTGGTACAATCTAATAGATACAATATTGATACAGGTCGGATGTTCGAGAAATTGCAAGTTTATGCTTGATGAATCGTGCATATTGATTTATATATATTGACATCATATTTTGTTAAACGTGCATATTTTGTAAAAAGCCGTGTGATGACGGCAGTAAGAATACATTTGTCACCACCCCAACTCCTCCTGCGGGTGTCGTAAGAGTCGACTAAGGGATTGAAGTGTCACTGACCATTATTTGATAAAAGATTCATGATGGACAGCGTCATCATAGTGGACACATTTACTGCGATCGCCAATCCGCTTGCCCAGCGTGGCGAATATGGGTATTTACCTCCTAATGCGTCTATACGCATAGTTAATAGGAGAGACCTACGTCCAGTAGTGGACTATCATAGGCTGATAATGATGATGATGATGATTTTGTTAAGACATCAGAAACTAACCGCCTGTGTCAGATATAATACTTAAACCCTGAGGCCGTCTATCATTTATGTTCATCATCATGATCATATATTATCAGCCGAAAGACATGCACTGCTTCAGCATAGGCCTCCTCCAAAAATTACAATAATGACCGGTTCTGCGCCACCCACATCCAGCGGACTCCTACGACCTTCACTAGGTCATTAGTCCACCTTGTGGGGGCACGCTACGCCTTCAGTTACGTGGCCGCCACTCGAGAATCTTTCCGCCCGAAAGCCATCGGTTCTGGTACAATATTCTGTTTTAAATCTTATTATTGGTTTAACAGGTAACTGAAAACAATAACTACCTACTTAACTACAGTATTAAATACAAACTAAAACTTTAAAAAAAATCTGAAAATTTAAACTTCAAATAAAATAAACCTAAACAAAACAAAAGCCTTAAAAGAATATACACTGATCTAAAAATTGGTTTTCTGACACAAAGGTGTTTGTGTCGGAAAACCAATTTTCAGATGTTTGACGCGTGTCCATCAGGGTGCTTAGATAAATTGCCAATCGCTTGCGCTTAATCGTCAATCGTAAGCGAAAGGTAGCTGTCTTTGTCGCACCAATATGAAAGAGTGACAGAGAGGGAAAACTCAGCGTATCTTAGTTACTTGGCTAAGCACCCAAGCATCGCAGCGTTCCCGTGCTGTTTGAATCGCCATGGACATTCTCTGCTCCAGGAACGAATCGGAGCGGGGATCAAAGCCCCTTTTCTGCAGACGTCGTCCCAGTCCCTTAAGAAAACTCTTACCCGGCATGCACGAGCAATCTAAAGTTTCAACGGCCTATTATAAATCTACATTTAATTACTTTGTACCCATAGTTCAAATGACGATGGTGTCAATATTGAGATTTGGTGTCTGTGATGTTCTATAGATGTACTGCCAAATGCCCTGCAACTTTGTATACTTAGGTACAGAAAATAAAACATAGAAGTTTACGTCCAAATGAAAGATCGCAAATTAATAATAATTTGGTAAATGTGTTGGTATGCCAAGGGGTGATAAGTGCAAGGCGAAAAGTTGGTTTAGCAAAATGAAATTCGAAAACGAAAAATACTGGACAAAAACATTCCGTCTAAAATAAAAGTTTTACATTTATTTAATAACAATCATGTGATGGATTCTCACAAAGGAGAGAAGCAGGGTTTTTAAATATTTTGAAGTATTTTTCACGTCCCTAGCCAATATTTCCTTCAGCACTTATACCAGTAACTTCATTTACTTTTCTGGCTTGTTGAACTTTCCATAGTACAGTATTTATCATCAGGGAGGTGAACATTTGCTTAACTGAAAAGATAAGTATATTTTAGAAAACAAACATTCTACAGAAAATTATAAATAATGGGTGCTGGTGCTGGTGTCACATACCAAAGAAATATACCAAGTTTACCAACATGTTGGTAACATAGGAGATAGAATTTTAACTGTAGGTACTCGTCTCATTCATCTTTCGCGGCTGAAGGCTAAACTACTCGACCACTCGGCTTCCGAGTCCTTAACTTGGAAATCCCACCTCCAACATTGGTAATTTAAAAGGTGGATTTAGACCAATCGAATGCTCATTCTATCCCCCACTCTAAGAAATCAACGAATTTCGACAAATCATGTTTTGTGTAACGAACGAATTTCCTGAGACATAATATAACGTGTGATGCTTCCTGCCCACGCCACAGACTCAATTTGAATCCTGATTGTTTTAAACAAATGTTCAAGATATGTACATAATTTGTACGTCATTACAAAAAAAAAGTACGTTAAAGGTTTTGGAGATTTTGAATAAAATTAGTGGCGTGGGCAGAAAGAATGCTCCCTAGCCACGCCACCTAAAATAGCGCAGTAGGACTGTTGATTGTTATTTTTATAATGTTAAATAATTGTACGAAAATTGTTCTTTTCTGAATATTAAACAACCCGCCGTCCAACCGTCCGTCCGTCCGTCACCAGACTGTATCTCATGAACGGTGATAGCTAGGAGTTCAAATTTTCACAGGAGGTGTCACAGTCTTTCTTCTTTGGTCCCAGGTTCCTGGTTTGAGAGACCACATAAAATAACGAATAAATCCGTACATTTGTAAATAATGCATTTTTCTTTGCAAATATTAGCGAGGAAGATTTTAAAATTTGAACAAAACCACAACTTTTAAACAATTTATATTTGTTTGCAATCCCTCAGTCCACACACTATGAATAATAAAGTAATAAAAATATCCTAAATTATGAACATTATGGAAAGGTTTGTCATACTGAAGATTAGTTAAAAAGTTTTTTTTTAACGTGGATTGATGGCGTATAATATAAGATGCATTGCTTTTTAATAGTTCCTTAGCAGAGTGTTTATTAGGGTGTCCACAAAATGAAAAGCATTTACACTTTACTAACGTGAATCAATTTCGAATTTAACTTTTTAAATTTGCTTACTAACTTTCAATGGACCAAGGAAAAACTGCATACAGCCAACTATATTTTAGATTCTGTAAGCAAAATTACGGAACTAAAAACTTGTTGCTTATATTCAGGACGAACAATTTTCGTACAATTATTTAACACTATAAAAATAACAATCAACAGTCCTACTGCGCTATTTTAGGTGGCGTGGCTAGGGAGCATACTTTCTGCCCACGCCACAAATTTTGTTCAAAATCTCCAAAACCTTTAACGTAGTTTTTTTTTTAATTACGTACAAATTATGTACAGTCGAGGAAAATGAATGTTTAGCAGGTTGCCATAATTCTGAAATTAGTCGTGCTACATTTTCCGACTGCAAGCGACTAATAACGAACCAAGACATGTCTATAATCGTCAAATAGAAGAAAACAGCATATTTCTATCTTTGTCTGTCTTTGGCATTAACGTCAGTGACAAGTATTGAAGTTGAGAGCAATAGGATACTTAATTCCGTGTATGTTGTTTTTTGACATTTGTTACTCGAACGCACTAACACGACTAAGGACTGATTTTTCAATACCCAGGCCTACCACTGCGAAAATCGATATTCGTAAATTTCGAGGATTTTTCTCTGCACTCAAACGAAGGCGTCATTAGAGTGAGAGAGACAAATCCTCGACATTTACGAATTTCGTTTTTCGCGGTAGGGCCGCAGGTAACAGTATCTGTCACATAGACATATTAATTTGATAGACCGAGTCTATTATATCTGTGGGTGACGCCGGCAATGTCTGTCAACGATCTTTGTTTGGGTATACTAGTGCACCTAAACCGCAAATAGTAAAAGTGATTAAAATAAAGCTTTTCATGTATATTTCTGTTCGATAAGTGCACGGAATGTGATAAAAGTGATGACTTGTGTGGTTCCAGGGTGTAAAAACCGCCAGGGTTACCTGAATGAACAAAATAAAGACATTACGTTTCACCGGTAATTTAGTTTTGACTTGAATTTTAAAATTTCGAACCTTAATAAGGTAAAAGTAACTGAAAATCTTATTCAATATTTGTTGCCGGATACATGTGTGTAGTTTTGTGAATTAACCATTCGTATTTGCATTCGTAATGTAATTATAAATAGTGGGATTCAAATATTTGTATCGCATAGTGTTGTACTTAAGAGGTCGATCGTGATATCGATAAATCTATTGATAGCCAACTCAGAAAATGAATCGATGTTTTTAATTTCCAACAGGTTTCCACAGGACACTGAACAAAGGCTAATATGGGTCAAAAATATCCAAAAAGGCAGACGACTGGTGCCCTAAAAAGTATTCAAAAATATGCTCCGCACATTTTTAAGCTGTTGTTTCAGGTAAGGGCGTACCCATAAGTGATTACATTCTGACGTAGTACCCACCATATTTGGTAATCATCCAATGTCATGTCAACCAGAAAGTAAAGTAAGTTTAGTTTAATAGTGACACTCATGTGATACTTGTGTAAACTGATTAATTATAAAGAAGCCATCATACGAAAATTGTTAGGTATGATAAGTTCCGTAAAACATGTTATAATGAGGGTTTTCTGAAATGCCGTTCATCAGGGCGGCAGCACTGAGGCGTCAGGTCCAGAAACTTGTCTAAATTCTCAGAGCGCCTATAGTTTCGTGCTTAAATGATTTGTACAAGTTAATAAAATTATGTAAAAAAATAAAATGACCTCAAAAGTTAAAAACATTTATTGCAAGTCACATTACAGTTTACAGGATGGAATTAAGTCTTGGTATACATGTGACGCCCTGCAAAGGCACAGCAACATAGTTGAATAGATTATTTTACTTATAACATAATTTTTACTTATACTGCATTTACAATACATACGTACGAGTAGATAACATTATCATATTAACGATTCAGTAGAGTAGCGCGGGGATGGGGTAAAGAGCTATCGAAGTATTTCTTTATCATTAAAAAATTCGGTTAAGTTATAGAAACACCTGTTTACCTTCTAGTTAGTTGTTCTTTGAGGCTAGATAATTGTGTTTCTTAGCGGGACCTTACCGCTAAGTGGCGCCAACTAGTGGCATACGTTTTAGACAGAACACTTCTTATGACATTTGACATTTTAATTAAAGAAAATATTTCATAATTTTGTGATTTTATTTTTATCCTAAAATGTAGATTTAGAAATCATGACATATTAAGGATCGCAGAAGATCGTGATTCTGGGTAGGAAATAAGGTTTATTCCCACTGTTCATCGATCATCGCTACCTAATTTGGTAAAAATATTATTATAGCCGATAAAAGCGTACGATGAAGACTGGACAACACTAATAGTAATGACATTTTATCTAGTCAGGTTGGTAGCATTGTTCAAGAAAATGGAGTCAGTGATATAATTCACGACCGAGTAGAACTACCTTATTTGTCTCTTTTTCCTTATGGAATACATCTTGAGATGGTAAAGGATGACAATAGTTTGTTCAGGTATGTCTTAATACACGGAATCTTCCCTATATTTTATCTGTGATCTGTCATATAAATGTTAGCTCTATCCTTTTTTGACTGATAACCTTAGATAAGAATGGTAATAATTTTAACTAAAAAAATAAATAAAAATAAATAAATAAATCATTTATTCACGGAATAACTAACCCTTATTTTACAATAACAAGTCTGCCAAACTGCAGGGCAGTTTGATGGCAGAGGAGACTCCCTTATATAATAGACACTTTTAACTGAGGACGGAAAAATCAGCCCTTAAAGAAGAATGTTTGGCATGTTTCTCACTTTCACAATAGTCAGATAAAAAATGTGTCATACAACGTACACTTTTTCTTTCACATGCATGCACATAATGTTATATTTATCTGACAGACAACGTTACCTGACGATTATGAAACAATCCCTTCATCTAATAAGTTACACGAGGAAATTAAATCAAAAACTATTTGCCTGTTTATATCTATTAGTAAATAAATCATGTTTTAAAAACGAGTGTAGACCCCGTGGTTGTTTATGACAATTAGGACTGCTAAAAATGGTCTTGCATGAAGTTACTAGCTCAGTGCAGAGGTCCCATCCCAGGGAGATATCTTCCCATGCTTGATTGCAATGTTGGATGAGGGCTTCGGTTCTCCATTATAATTCTGATTCCATACATTTTGTATAGGGTTAAGAGTAGGTGATTTAACCAGCCATATTATTTTAGTCATTTTCGGGTGACGATCGAACCAGGTATTAGTTATTCTAGGCGTGTGTATTATCTTGCTCGAATGAACAATTAGGCATCTCCTGTTGTGAATACACATTCGCACACTGGGAAGCATATTCTCTTCCAACATCGTAATATAATCCACTGATTTGCTCTTGGAGTTCGCCTACGCCATCAGCACTCATCCAGTCCCACAAGTTGACACCGTTTTTTTCTTGATAACGTGTATGCCGCCATAAATTTAATCTGCCAAGAATGCAAGATTTAAACGTTTTCTCATCTGTGAAAATTGTTGACGACCAATCAAAATCCAGATACTTATTCGTTAGCAAAGTCCGCACGTGCAGGTTTTTAATCAGATTAAGTTGTAATTTTCGCAATATTATATCGAAAGAATCCAAACAATATGTTTTATTTATTGAGTTTGACGTATCTTTGTCATTTGGCAGTCATTGTCACAATCTGATTAGCAAACAAATATAGTTTGAAAATCGAACTACCGTTTCACCCAGCAAGAAATAAAACTAGAAAACTTCATGGGTATGTGACGTAATTTGTCATTATAATACGAACAGATTATGTGGACGATTAAACTGCTAAACATTCATTTTCCTCGACTGTACATATCTTGAACATTTGTTTACAATAATCAGGATTCAAATTGAGTCTGTGGCGTGGGCAGGAAGCATCACACAATATAACTATAAATGTAATTAAACGAATTATAAATAATAAATAAATATTGGATGTCATATACCAAAGAAAAAACGATCAAGATCACCAACGTCCGAGGTGGGGATCGAACCCACGTGCTCAGCTTTCGCGGCTGATGCCTGCACCCCTCGGCCACTCGGTCTTTAAAATACGTTCACAATACGTTCTATTTCTATAATTTATCGGTTAAACTCACGTGTATTTGGGCATTTCTCCGAGCGTTTCAATCGCCGTGACTTCGGTGGCAGCCTTATCACACGAATCCCGTGAGAGATGCAAGAACTTTTGAATATATTAGTAGACGTAGTGGACAACTACCAATACATCCAAAAAAAAATTAAATATCAATGGAAATCGGGTAAAGGTGCGTTCAAACCAAAAGAGCATTCGCTGTTCTATCCCCCGTTCTACGAAATCAACCAATCGCGTTTTATGTAACGATCGAATTTCGTAGAGTGGGAGGTTAGAATAGCGAATGCTCTTTTGGTTTGAATGCACCTTTATAATGATGCCACCGAAGTCAGGGTGGGTTGAACGCTCGGAGAAATGCCGATTTAGTCACTACGCGAGACATGGTTCGGAGAGACTAGTTGTCCACTGAGCCCGAGTGAAACGGGGGCGACAATCACCCGAGTTAAAAAACAAATTTTCATAACAAGTACGTCAAAAAGAGAAATTACCGCGCGCGAAGCGTGCGCAAAGTTCGTTTTTGCGCACTAGTTAGGAAAATATATTTTTGTGTGCGTTCGGTGCATTCCGACCAAACAAGCATTTGCTATTCTAACCCCCTACTCTACGAATCGATCGTTACACAAAACGTGATTCGTTGATTTCGGAGAGTGGGGGATAGAATAGCGAATGCTCGTTTGGTCTGAATGCACCTTTATGTATATGGGGACAAACACGATTTAAATAATTATTACTTACATATAATCACCGAGAACATATTCAGCATTGGTAGCAACGTCATGCAGACTATTTCAAACGTTACTTGTTGGACTTGCAGCATTTGAAAAAATACCCATAATATAGACACAATGCATCCAAGCCAACACAACGCCAACAGTATTTGACGATACACAAGCGATGCCTTAAGAAATCTTGCAATTTTCTGAAAAAAATATTAGTAGTAGTTTGGTAGTAGAGTACGATCGATTGCAAAAAAATGTATATAGTTAAAGGTCTTTGAAGAGAACAAAATTTTACGTCACATTTTTTGTGCTACAAAGTAAAATTTTGCATAACAACTTTTGAGAGTGAAAAAAGCAGACAAATTCAAATTTTCTAGGAGCATACAACAATAGGCACCTACATTTTTTAATTCCTTTTCTTCTGCCAAAGGTTTTTGGGTAGAATAAAACAATATTAATGTTTGTACGACTAACTTTCGTATCACAATTAATGCGATAGTGATTTTTGTCTTGAATAAGGCCTTAATTATATTTTTTTGTAATCGACGGTGACGACCAATTTTGAGTCATAAAGAAGAGCTGATTATGAAAAATCATCTCATCGAGAATTTTTTTTTCAAATACAAATTCAATGTTTGCTGGTGGTAGAACTTCATACAGGGTCCGCCCGGATAGCTACCACCGTCTTACCCGTTAATCTGCCGCTAAATAGCAGTGTTTGCACTGCTGTGTTTCGGTTTGGGGGTAAGGTAGCCGGTGTAATTACTGGCATAGATAGAGGCAATTCATCTAAAGGTCCGTTTAAACCAAAAGAACTTCGCTGTTCTAGCGCTCGTTCTACGAAATCAACCAATCACGTTTTGTTTACCGATCGAATTTCGTAGAGTGGGAGGTTAGAACAGCGAATGCTCTTTTAATTTAACCGCACCTTAAGTCCTCAGGATAGGCAGCACATAGGCGATTTTCTGATCACTTTGTCCATGGGCCTTAGTTCCTGCTTTCCATTAGGTGAGCTGAGAGCTCAGATGTCTACCTTCGTCACATGCAAAAGTCAAATACAATATTAGAAATTTCGAATCTCATGAGCACTGAAATTCGCAGGTATCGTCTTAAAACTGACTGTAAAGTCCTCCTCATCTTGTCGATTTCCTCATTACCGATACCGAGGATGAGATGAGTCATATTCGAGTTGAAGTCATCCATCATCCCCAATTTTTAGAAATGATGTAGACCATTTTATAGTAGTTTGGTGCAAATATATTTTTATATCCTTTTTTTCCTTACAGGTGTGATGAAAAACATTGTGTGTACACACGAGCGGTACAAGAATTATGAACTCATGCGAAGTAAAGTTCACAATTTCTTATTTACTCTTAATACATAATGTACTAATTGACGCCTGAGTGTTAAGTTTATGCTCAGTTATGTGGGTCAAAATTATTTTCGTTGTCTTATTTCATACCACTGTCACGCTTGTAGTTGCTGTTTCGAATCAGTGTATAAAAAAAAAATCCGGTGCACTTGTTCGAATTCAGTTCTTTTCTCGTTAGATTTTAATATATACATCAGAAATTGTAAACAAAACATGATTTCATACAAAAATCACCATTGCGTCACGATTTTTAGGGGCACAAAATAAGACAACGAAAAGAATTTTGACCCATCTATGTACAGTCACGTCTAATAATATGTATACATTTCGGGACGTATGTCAAAGGTATAAGGATCAAAACCGTATACATATTATTAGAGCCGACCGTACAATACAATTTTCAGTATGAGGCTATAAGACTCAAATCAGTATTCGATTACAAAGCGGATAGGATGTGTAAAATGTTCTTAAAAAGGTGTAAAACATACCTTGTGACACGCGAAAACTAGAATCACAGCAAAAATAAAATCAACGACTGCATAAAAAATGCAGGAGACTAATATCCCACGATGATAAGAATAGCTTCCTTGAAAATTCTTCATTGATTGTATCCTTATACTAATATACAGGATAGACGGGTAATATAATCCCTGAAACATTAAAATAAATAAATAATTTACACCTTTCATCATTTCATGTGATGGCGCTATAGGGACGGAGTACCTACAACAATTTCTTGAAAAGAACAGCATCAAAACTAAATACAAAATGGGAAAAACCATACTCGCAAGTAATTTTTTTGCTTAAAGTTAATGTCCAAATAATATACGAGCAGTTTCAATAAGGATAAGAAGCACCAGAAGGCATATCAGAGCCTTCGAATGCGAAGACGGAGCAGGATTCCTATACTAAACATCTTCGATTCCGTCCATATACAACGTGTTTCACCATTCACTGAAAACCACAGACAACCCAACAAAATTTTATTATGTAAAAATAAATAAATACAAGCTCTTAATGAGGGTTAGTTTATGACATAAAAAGTTGATAGATAATTTCACTTAAAATTATAGCAACAAAATTAAAATTATCAGTACGAAATAATTCGGCGCGCGCGGACAACTAATGTCAAAAACAGATCACATAATTATGTACGTAACTGCCATTGATGCTTCGGAGAAAAAAAAAGTGGTGTTATAATTAGTCCGCTCCGTCAGCCTCCGTAGTACCCCGCCTACGAAGCTGGAGGTTCCGGGTTCGAATACCGGCGAGGGCATTATTTGTGTATTTATTTATCACAAATATTTGGTCGGGGTTATCTCGGGGGTACCTCCAGCTTCATACAGGCAGGGTCACTACCTACCAACTGCTACAAATAATAATAAACTATTTACCAGATGTAGGTATTTGTAGGCCAAAAGCATTCTCCTAGCTGAGAAAAATCTTGCCACCGTCTCTCCGTCTCCCAACTCAAGTCGAAGTACATTCTTTATGGTCACCATCGTAAACAGTTGCAGGACTGAAATGATTATTTATGTAAAAGGCAAAACTCTTTATTCTCATTCATTTAGGGTAGATGGCAAAAAAGATATAGTTAGACATATTTCTTTAATACCAGCTCGTCAGTAAAAAAGGCGGCAAATCTTAAGAAAAATTGTAAAAAACTACTCCTAGATACAATTACATAGATAATTATAATATAACATTACAAATAAGCATTTCACTATGTAAAGCAATATTTTGTAGCATCGCCAACACTGCTAGCGGTCCATTAGTGGAGCCTAACTATTTCAAAGACATAGGGTTCACTGACGGTCAGCTGAGGGTGTTGTTGTTTATTTGTTTACGTTGCGTTTAATAGTTTAGTTTAATCTGCAGGTAGATGAGGGTATAGGTAGTCATCACACACTTATTTTTGTTATTATAGAGCGTATTATTCGCCAACAAACTGTCCACAGTTTGGCGAAAGAAATTGTGGACCCTACCACCTAAGTTTTCTTTTGTGGTAAATAAATAAAAAAAAAAGTATAAGCCCGAGAGTAATCTTAAAAAAAGGTACTTACATGTAAAGTAAACTATACCATTTAAAACTATTAGTAGGGAAATGATGAGGCTACTTATCATTTCCTTTTGCATGTTCTCTATTTCAAGTCTCTGTTCATCTCCCCAGTCCATTTCTGGATATCCCAGTGTTGGCATGTTTGACATCCTTACAATTGATTCAGCGCTCCCATAAACAAAGTAAATACCATATCCGAGGAAAATAACTAAACATAATGGATTAAGGTATCGGAGGCAAGCATTGAGTAGTTTTACACTTGTCTGAAACAATACATAGACGATATCTGTAATATAAATATTTATTTGT
>JALPQI010024443.1:0-13906 GCA_025490895.1 Thaumatotibia leucotreta
AAGTTCTTTTTAGATTGTATTTTTATTACAAAAATTGTAATTCAAACATTCAAAGAAAATCAAGATGCATTAACAATTTAACATTAGTCACATTTGCATTCAGTACCTGATTGACCTCTATAGCAAATTCAACGCAACGGAGACTTGTCAAATTTGCGGACGATTGTGGTAGACACACGTCTTTGAGTGGCTTAAGGTTGTATTACCTTCGAAACATTAAGTACAGATGTCGCTAGTGATTAGTTTCACAATACCATTGACTAAATTCGCTGTGATTCACGGAAGGTCGTCTGGTGTAATTGGAAGCACGTTGGACCGGCAATCCAGAGGAAGCGGGTTCGAATCCCGTGACAACCAGAGTCTTTCGCAGTTGATTTTTTCTATGGTAGGCACATCTGATACGACATTGTGGGATTATCCCCTGATTGTGTTTGTTTTCCAGTTTGGCTGATGTATGGCCGCATAAATAACCTGCGCCCGCGGCTCTTTCCAATTATACCGGCCGTTTCTGCGGTCAAGTGTAAATACAGGTAAATCATTCCTAAGTAATATGTAGGCAGATGTGGGCTTTGCACGGCTTTTAGGAGATTCTCATTTGTGGAGTGTCTTTTCAAAAGGGCTTATTTCCACTCTGCCAACAAGGGGTATTTTTCATACGGGGACTAATATCTATTGACAAAGTGGAAATAAGCCCTTTTGAAAAGACTCCTCATTTGAAACTGAAAGAAGTCGTAGCCAATGGCGTTAATTGAAACACCAATAGAAATTGCGAAGATTGTATGATTGACGGCATAATTAACTATTATGTTACCAAGTTACCGAGCAAGTATGCTTTTAAAAAATCTGTGCGTGATTTCTTTTCTGGCAGCTCTAAGAATGATTAGGTATTTGTATGAAAAGTCGTATATTATATGTATATAATATGTATTTATGTGTAGGAATATATATTAGTATTGTATGAATATATTTATGTATGTATGTCATAGATATGTATTAATAGTTTACTACGTGTTTCCAAATGCACCGCCTACAATCTTTTCTGCTTTGCCTTAAGGTTGACTGGTAGAGAATGCCTCATAGCATTAAGTTCGCCTTTTGTACATTAAGCTGTTTTTTTGTGTAATAAATTCTAAATAAATAATAACAAGGTAAACATATAGGTACCTGCACGGTGTATATTCTTTTTCACGATTTCGGGGTTGACTCTATAGGTACCTACTAAAAGTTGCTCAGAATAACGAGGAAGGGCAAATATTTTAACCTGGTAGTCCTGTCTAAAAGAAGCAAAAAATGTTTTTTTGTTTCTGTCTTTGGATAAATTTCCACATAACAAATAAATATTAGAAACAACTTTGAAACATTTTTTTATTTAGTTACCAAATCTTTTTTCTTAAATATTAAATTTAAAAAAATGTGTATCTGATCCAAATCAACTAATTTTCGTCTAAAACCGATAATCCGTAAATCAAAGCATGACGTACTAATAATTATTCAAAATCAGCGCTTTAAATCAGCCTTGTCGATGCAAATGAGATCGGTCCAGGCAACACTGGGTATCTAATTCAATTGTCAGGCCCACGTGGTATGGTAATGGGTACAAGGGACCCCATGCTGACAGCTAGCGCGTTGGTAGGTGACAAGTAGTGACAACCTGAGTGTCAATAATGTGGATATCTGATTATGGATAATATTATTTTGGAATGTAATAGGCAGAATAAAGATAAAAATGTATGACTAGTTAGCTATAAACAAATAAAACATGGAAACTACATGCCATACTAAATTGCCTTTATAAACGGTCCTGAAATTTCGTTGACAAGTGTAAGTAACCCCCTCTTCAACAAATAAATCACGCTAAGGAATTTCTACATAAACTCATACCAGTATTAAAAATAGTGTGATAATCCATCAAAGTATTGACTGGCTATATACTCGTACACTATACAGAGTGGAAAGGGACGACGTTCCTTCCCGCTACCGACCGAGTCTACCAACCATTACGATGAACATTCAGTATGGGACCATAATCGAAATATTTAAAAAAAAATTAACCCCTCATACAAAGTGAGTGATTAGTTAGAGTTCAATAGTATGGAAAAGTACATTTTCCATGTACGCTTTCTATGTTGGTCCCATACTGAAAGTTCATCGTAATGGTTGGTAGACTCGGTCAGTAGCGGGAAGGAATGTCGTCCCTTTCCACCCTGTATTCTATACATATACATTTACCAAAGATGTTGCGCTGACATACTATGCAATGATGTTAAGAAAAGCGCTACTTACTTATTGCCGGCTGGTAGCACTCATCACGGCTCAGGTACACAATTGTTTTTAGGGGTATTGTTGAGGTGGCGTTAATCATTAGATGTCCATGCATATATAATATATATATTGTCGCAGGTCGCGAGTTTTCGAATTTTTCGACTACTTCAACTTGTATAATATGATATGATAAGCAAACAGTCAAAACCAAATTCGAATAACACGTTTAAATAGATTACCTGGTACTTTGAGTGTAAATAAGTCTAATTTAATTTAGTAAATTAGATGGATTGCAAAATCTTTTACTAATTTATTTTTAAACTATAGTAGGTAGGTGCCTATGTGTTAGCGTCAATCAGTACAATCAAAATTTGACTTTCACTGCTATTCCATAAAATTACATTTTAATGGAGCAGAAAAAAATCTGCTCCAAGCATACGAACAACTTTATAGCTAATATTTTCTTCGGTTACCGCGAGGATTACTCATGAAATAAAACTATGAAAACGGATAAACTCGCGTATATTAACTAATTTTAACTTCATTCCGACGTTTCGAACACTTTACAGGGTTCCTCCATTGTCAGTCATCCGCAGACCACGATCCCTGTAAAGTGTTCGAAACGTCGGAATGAAGTTAAAATTAGTTAATATACGCGAGTTTATCCGTTTTCATAGTTTTATTTCACAACTTTATAGCTCTATGAAATCCTAAAATGTACGTTTCTCGTGGAGCCTCTATGCAGGTCAGGCACTCATAATATCTACGACAACATCTCACATAATGCGACACTGCGCTTGCGCACCCGCGGCTGTCCCCCTATCGGAGGCATCTATGGAATTGTTAAAGCGCTCAATTTATTTTTCCCCTCACTAGCTCGTAAAGCGCTCGTTTATCCTTTAATACGAGCGGGTAAAAACGCTTTTTACACACTTGTGAATAAAGTAATTTGACATTTTCTCTAATTCCTATAGCCCCCTACTGCCTAGTATAAGTGGATCTGTATGACCGTAGTAAACATGCGCAATCGGAGCTCACATGTTAAATTGGTCTTTTCTCATGTGACTTTGTAAGCCATTGGCAATATTTAAACTCCATAAGTAACTCTATTCTACGATACGTTTTGAAATTGAGTTTTCAATAGTTTCTTTAAGTTAATTTACATTTGGATGAGATTTGTAATCATATTTCCTCGCGATAGTGAGGGGAAAAAAGTTGTATTACACTTGGCGGCAAAGTTTGTTCAACTCTCGTGCCTTGAGACCTTCGCAATGCTCAAGATTCCAGTTTTTGAACCACTCGCTACGCTCGTGGCTCAATTTTGGAATCTTTCGCTAGCTCAGGTCTCAATATTGGCACGACAGTTAAACAACAACTTTGCCCCCTTGTATAATAAATAACTATTGTATACATTTGCGTTTTCGTCGTATGAAGGTATGTGCGAAGTGAAGAAATTATAATGTTGGTCGTTTGGTTCGTTCACATTTATAAAATGATTAGATTTCGCTGCTGGGCTTTTTTATTTTCGATGTCTGTGCGTGCTAAGATGACGAATATGTTGTAATGACGAGTACATACCATAGCCCAAGCATTTCTATATTTTATTATGGAAACGCGAGCTTTTTATTTGATAGGTAGGCCAGCCACGTTGCCATTACAGGCGCGGTGTACCTACCTAATATAATTCAAGTACCTTAATAGGACCTATGTATTTTTGATTAGGAAAATGAATAAAATAAATTTCAGCAAAAATACAAAATGTGTCTGGAACAGAAAAAAATATCTGTTTCAGACTCATTTTGTGTAAATTCTATCACATTATAATATTGTGTAAATTTTTATTTCAGGAAAAAAGGAAGTTCATTAAGCACTTTGTGTTGTCAGGATATCGGCACGCAACTTAGTAGATGGTTCGACTGCCTTCATGCTCATTAAAATGTCAATATAATACTTACCTATACCTAAAAATTTTTAGTTGTCTTGTTCCATAGTCCATACCACTCTGTCACGCTTGTAGTTGCTATTTCGACTCAGTGTATAAAAAAAATCCGGTGCACCTGTATTTATTCTTCACGTTAGATTTTAATCCATACATCAGAAATTGAAAACAAAACATCATCTCATACAAAAATCACCACTGCGTAGGGATTGCAATTGCTGGATCCAGCATCCAGCAATCCAGCTGAATCCAGCGCATTTTTCGGTCTGCTGGATCCAGCAGCCAGTGCTGGATCCAGCGCTGCGGATCCGCAAATATAAATTCACCAAAAAATGCATAATTAACTTTACATAAAATTATTATACGTCGTGTTTGAAACGGTTCCGCGATCCCGTGCTTAGTCCGTGGCTAATACGTTTGCTCCTTCCAATTTATGGTTGAATCAATGTGTATGCCTAGAAGTGGGAAAGAGTGGACAGATTCTATTGTAGTGCTTCGGAATGAGAAATCTATGTTTATGCTACGTTTCAGGTAGGGTCTAAATTGCGTGAGTACGGTTTTATTGAAATTAAGCTTTAAATTGTGATCATCCATACAGGTTACGATATTTTGAACGGTTGTATTTAAGCTATTATTTATATCTAATTCATTGTGGCATGGTAATATTACAGATATGTCGTCAGCAAAAAAAAGTACAAAATTTATCTATAGATTTAAGAAGATCATGTATAATGTATATAGATTACAATTATTTAAAACACCATCGAGAAGACTGCCTTGGGGTATTGATCGAGTAGGTTAATATTCGTTTTATCTGATTAAAATGTTTGTATGATACCTGTGATGTAGTTGTGATATTCAATTTCAATTCAACGCATTGTGTACGGCATGTAAGGTATGATATGAAGCAATTGTGAGCAGAGCAGAGCCTCTATTACCTTTTCCAAAAATTTTTTACAATAAAATATCGTATAAAACACAATCGTAGGCTTTGCTTATACCAATAACATATTTTCTGTCATTTATTGTGTTTAAAACTACGTTTATGTACTTGAAATCTGCTGACGATGTTGAGTGACCTTTTCGGAAACCGATTTGCGTATGGTTAAATATTTTAAACTTTTCACAAAAAGAATATAATCGGTTTGATAGAGCGGTTTCAAACATTTTGGAAAAAAGTTGGTAGAAGGGCTATGGGGCGGTAATTACTACATTAATTGTGATCGCCTTGTTTATATATATAGGTTTAATAACGGACATTTTAAGGAGATCTGGGACTGTTCCTTCTGTAGAAGACTAGTTAATGAGAAGTGTCAAAGGAGGGGTTAAATCTATAGCGCATTTTTTTACTTAATAAGGTGGTACAGGTGTAGTGAGAAATTACTTGCCTTCGGAAACGTTCGTAAACACATGCTGTTTCAGGCAGTGTCACCGAGTCTGACTGAAGTAGCATGACAGCTATTACTGTCAGTCTCAGTGAGATATACTGAAACAGCATGACGTTGACGAACGTTTCCGAAGCCAAGTCATTTCTCACTACATCTGTAACTCATCTTGGCCACAACTTCTTTTATTTTAGACACATTTAATTAGTTTGAAAACTTAATTCACGTGGGGTGACGGGGTTAAGGTAGAGCGAGTTTTCCGGTTTCCATTAGAGTTTCTTTCTAGCCAATTTGTGCGGGCGTTAGAGAGGCAAATAGCGAAATTGTAAAATGTACTTTATAGCTTTATAAATAGCGACCCACATGGTGATATTATGGGTCGTACTGGAGCGAAGCTTCAGCCCTCTACGGAGTCGGTTTTGAAATTCTATCCAATTTTAAACTAAGGGGTACAAATAAAGGTTTCCAATAAATAACATGTTTAAAAAACACGAGAACACGACTGCCGTTTTAAGCGAACTGAAAAGTAATAAATAATTTATTTTTCAGGTTAAATCTTGTGAGCATATTTACATACCTATAGGCACTTGTCTTATTACTTACTATATGTAAATACGCTCACAAGATTTAACCTGAAAAAAGAATTATTTGTTACTTTTCAGTTCGCTTAAAACGGCAGTCGTGTTTTTTAATTTCTTAATTATTTTTATTTTTTTTAATATATAATGCTCACAAAATTGCGCGTTATTATCCCCCCTTTCATTATATTAAATATTATTAGTAACAATTAACCTGTTTTATTGCAAATAGTCGTTTTTTTGGGTATTTTTTCTACCTGCTGGATCCGCGCTGGATCCAGCTGGATTGACGCCGATCCAGCAAAAATCCAGCTGGATTGAAAACACTGCTGGATTGCAATCCCTACCACTGCGTCACGTTTATAGGGACACAAAATAAGACAACGAAAAGAATTTTGACCCAATAGTTTCGTAAGGAAATCTAATTGGTATCGTTCGTTCTATACTGTAGGTATGCGCGTAGGTAATCATACAAGTTTCTATCACAAAGTGTCGTGTTCAGTGATTTTTATACCTACTATTGTACACATTTTCTGTTTTCGGAGATATATAATGAATCATAGGTGAACATAATTTTTTAATCGAATACCTACGACCAACCAAAATGGAGGGCGCAACGCAACTTGATTTCACCAAATTTTTCAAACCGTGCTAACCAGGCACCCTCTTATACACCTCATTAAGATTTGTGCCCAGTTATAAGCCATTCCACCCTCTCCAAAAATAAGGGCGCTAAAAACTAAAAAGCGTCCAATTTTCCGCCCGATTTGCGCCCGAAGTTCCACATCCTCTATTAAACATTTGCCTTTAGAAGCATGCATGTTTTAATATAAGTCACTAAACCTTACCGGTAAGGGAATAAGATCGGTAATACATAAGCTTTGTGGGTAATATGTATACCAAAGTAGCTCGTCATGCCGTGCATAGACAATTAAAAATAAAGCGAATGAGTCCATGCCTCGTAAAGGCCCCATTCTGTAGGTAATTAATTAGTAGTAAACAAGGGCGATGATTCTACGAAAAGCAAATAATAATCGTAGAAAGCTTAGTCGGCGTAAAATTAACAATGCCACCTGATTTTCTACTTTTTGTGGCGTCGAAATTAATCGGGCGTCAATTTCGTCGGACAAAAGAAGAGCCGTTGTTTCCTTTTCTTTGTTGATCTACGAAATTACATTAGATTGATTGTTTAACTTGAGTTTCGGTAAATAGAATGGGCGCGACGAAAGTTAATGTGTTTTGGCTACCTAACGACGATGTCATGAATCTACCTAGTTAGGTAGATAGTTATAAGTAGTTACATGTAACTGTTCTGGAAATACCTAGGTATTATTTGTAATATTATATTCTACTAATCATCCGTAGTATGTAAATTAAGTATTGTAAGATTTATATGATTAATACAGCAAAGAAGGTAAAACTACCTTGTTATTTATTAGTTACCGTTATTTAAGTACCTAGCTCATAATTATGATACCTATTAATCATTAAAATGTATAGGATATTGATCGTAATACATGTACCTACTAAATTAATTATATTATTTATTGCAACCTACGTAGTTTTGATATTTAATTTCATATTATGTATCATCATCATCATCATCATATCAGCCGAAAGACGTCCACTGCTGAACATAGGCCTCTCCCAACGATTGCCACAATGACCGGTCCTGCGCCACCCGCATCCAGCGGACTCCTGCGACCTTCACCAGGTCATCAGTCCACCTTGTGGGGGGCTACCCACGCTACGCCTTCCGGTACGCATATTATGTATGTAAGTACCTATCTTCTTGTCCATTTAGTTTTAAAATATGAAAAAGTAGTCTGTCTATAGCTTTTAGATAGAGCTACCTACCTCATTAGTCATTACCTACCTAAAACTGATGCGACTGTAGGCTTAGCACATGATTAGTGCGACAGTATGTCACCGCGAGATAAGACTATCCGTCCTTCTTTTATTAATATAGTTAGTAAAGGGTGGAAGATCTATCTCGCGATGACATAATGACGTACCAATCCTGTGCTAAGCAATCTAAGCATATCTACTGGTCGACTGACTTCATTTCTGAGAGGAAAATTACAACAAATATAAAGAATTAGATGCGTTGATAAAACTCAGTAGTATTACAGTATTTACAGTAGTAAAAAATTCATTTATTCATTTATGTATGATTTTTTGTTATCAATACCGTCATAGTCTCTCTCATACAGATACTTTTAGAGTATTTACCTCTCTTGTTATTGTTATTATGATTCAATTGATTTAAAATAAATGATATGTATTAGTATTTTTTTAATGCATGTTAGTTGTAAGATGTATATACCATGATTATTTGAAAAAAAGTCCCGCCAAGTTTCTTACTCGGTTTTTCTCAGGATCAGTGGTGTAGGGTTAGAACCGGAAGTAGTTATAATGTTATTTAACTTAGACCATTCAAAAGAGTTTGTTGCTATTCCAATTTGAATAAAGTATCATATGACTTTGATATAGTAATTGCTGCATTACATAGGAACCAGGAGTTTAAGCGATGAATTAAGTAGGTACCTTACCTAAATGCCAAACGTGAGCGACTTTCGATAATCTGTTCCGTTAACCGCGGTAGCTACCGGGGACAGCTAGACAGCTGTCTCAATGAACTGGTTTGCACTATAGGTAGTTGTCCAAAGTAGAAACCCTATTGTGGTAGGTTAGGTACATACCTCCGTTGGATCCGTGCAGAAATTTGAGCCAAGTGAACCCAAATATTTTTGTATTTTTTTCAACACGCAACCTTAAACTGTCTGCGCTTACTAATTACAAGCATAACGCACCCAAGTTTCCAAAATTATTCAATTATAAATATGCTTAGTCACAGAGTAGCCGGAAACAGATTGACGCCAGCACGCCAGGACCCAAGGCGTGGCGCCAACTTGCGAATCATGGCGTGCCGATTACACGCTACAATATTCGAGCTTTTAGGGCGTCAGTAAACTAAGCTTCCCGTTTGTATGTAGTTTAAGCAAGGAGTTAATAGGTAACCATGCGAGTCGTGCGACCATGGGCCATATTTATACCAATGGTGATAAACATGTGTAATTATAATACAGTACCTACGAAATTACGAACAAATAAAACATGGAAGCCGCACGCCATACTAAATTGCCTTTCAAAAACGGCATTTTACTTGACATGTGTCACCCCCTCTTCAAAGCATCACGGTAATGAATTTCAATAAAAACCTATAAAAACTTAAACCGCCATTTAAAAATAGTTGTGGTCCATCATAGTTTTCATTGGCTATATTCATTTAGCATTTGTCAAAGGTGTTGCGCCGACATATGCGCGGTGTTAAGAAAAGCGCTATGTTTCACCCATCTTGGCACAATTGAACAATTGTTCTTGGGGGCATTTTTGAGCTGGCGTTAGACGTCCATGTTATATATGGTCGCAGAGGAGAATACATTCTTTAACACAATCAATCAACGCCTAGACTGACGAATCTTCAACATCAGGATGCTTAGCCAAGTTGCCAATCGCTAACACTTAATCGTCAATCGTAAACGAAAGGCAGCTAACTGTCTTTGTCGCACTAATATAAAAGAGTGACAGAGAGGGAAATGACATTGGGATTGGCAACTTGACTAAGCATCCAGGAAATTCAGAAAGCTCTCTGAATAGATTACGTGCTCTACAACTTTAAAAAGAGTAAGTACCTAAGAGAAGTATCCAACTACATTTTTATTCATAGGTACTCCTATTATATCGATGACGTCACAAAATAGGGCACCTGAAAATGCTGAGATGCCAATGTACAGTATATTTATTGCCATATTAAGCCACTATTATTTGGGTGAACAGACAGAAAAAAGTTCATTCACCCATTTGCTTTCTTATTTACCTTATACTCGGACGATTAAGATTAAAGAAAACATGTGGGGTACTAGGTAGGATACCTACTTACAAGCGGTACAGATTGCCAGGGCGTGGCTTTCACCCGAGCCCCGCCTGCCGCAATCACCGACATAATACCGTATGACACTGCAACTTTTTAATAAATAGCTTTTTCGGTAATTGTTTGTTTGGGTTCGGTTTGTGTGGGTGTATCTTTGAAGCGCTCGGGTTACGTTGTAGTACTTGAAAGTCAATTACAGATTGATTTACAAGAGCTACCGCCGAACAATACATAATTTTATTGCCGTAATAGTATTTTCCCCTCACTAGCTCGTAAAGCGCTCGTTTATCGTTTAATACGAGCGGGTAAAAACGCTTTTTACACACTTGTGAATAAAGTAATTTGACATTGTTCTAATTCCTATAGCCCCCTACTGCCTAGTATAAGTGGATCTGTATGACCGTAGTAAACATGCGCAATCGGAGCTCACATGTTAAATTGGTCGTTCTCATGGGTGACTTTGTAAGCCGTTGGCTATATTTAGGTTCCAGAAGTAACTCTATTCTACGATACGTTTCGAAATTGAGTTTTAAATGGTTTCTTTAAGTTAATTTACATTTGGATGAGATTTGTAATCATATTTCCTCGCGATAGTGAGGGGAAAAAAGTTGTATTACACTTGGCGGCAAAGTTTGTTCAACTCTCGTGCCTTGAGACCTTCGCAATGCTCAAGATTCCAGTTTTTGAACCACTCGCTACGCTCGTGGCTCAATTTTGGAATCTTTCGCTAGCTCAGGTCTCAATATTGGCACGACAGTTAAACAACAACTTTGCCCCCTTGTATAATAAATAACTATTCCCTACGTAGTTCCACTTCATTTCCAAGTATCAAATTATTTAAGATTGTTTTATTAATATTCTTTAATTCATTTTAAATCGCTCAAATTATTGATATCGTTCATTGCACGTTTTACTGTCTAAATATACACTAATTCCTTGTTAGGAAATGTTTATGACTCGCATGATCTCAGGTAAATATTTATACAGTGTGTAAATCTAACGGGCGATCAATTAAACCAGGCATGGGATTCATTAGTGTAATCATGGATTACAAGGTTTTTTTTAAATTATTCTTAATTTAGACCACACAGATTTTTTTTTAAGATTATCGGAGCAGCAATGTAGGTACGAACATTTGTTATTGTTGATATGGCAGTTATGTCATCTGCTTTTGAAATTAGCTGTCAACGAGTGCTTAACTCGCGTATGTTGCTCTACATTGCGCGCCGAATTATTTTGTATGGAAAATTTTGTTGCTCTAATTTTAAGTAAAAGTTATTTGAATGTACTTATTATGTTGTAAACTAACACCCGTTAAGAGCTTCGCCCGTATTAGACTTACACCCTGTATAGCAGGCTGCATCTATCTATGTTAAATAATTAAGCTAACTAATTAAGCTAATTGTGCCTGGACCTGACATGTAAGATAATATAATAAGGTTGATCAATAAATATATAATTCATAAAATATTGGTGCGGAGGATGTCGATAGAATAGTCGATATTTTAATGAGGCACTAGTGAAGTGTGCATTTTTAATCCCGTCGTCCGGGCTTTGCTCATAAGGTGTTAGTCTATCTTCAGATTAGTTAGTTATCCATGCTTTATCCGCATTGTGCTTATTTTGTATCTCATATTCAGTTCTTCAGGTTAACTTCCAGGTATAAGAGTGATTAAATTCAATTTCAATTCAATAATAACAGTAATAATACTTACCAAAATTATTATTATTATAGATTATAGACGTACTAACTTTCAAGCAAAACAGATAATATAATACTGAACGATATTTTTAGTAGATTTAAAGGAACCAGCTTACTGGACCGAATTATGATTAACCTGGATTTGAGATAAGCAGATATAAGCACGAAAATCTTCCATACTCTCGCGTACGCATACATTATTTAAGAGCTTCGCTCTTGTCGGTGAAGCAGTTTCTCCAGCATTATCCTCTGCCCTTACCTTACCTGTCTTTCACCTCCTTAGTTCTTACACGGCACGACATGCACCTTCTCTATCATCTGTGTAATATTGCATCTCCGTTGTCTACCCTGCCTGTATTTTCTTCTATGATGGTTTTTATTTGTCAGCCTCCGTAGCCTAGTTGGTAGTGACCCTGCCTATGAAGCTGGAGGTTCCGGGATCAAATCCCGGCGAGGGCATTATTTGTGTATTTATTTATCACAAATATTTGTTCCTTGGTCATGGCTGTCTATGTATTTAAGTATCTATATGTATCTATCTATTATATATATCGTCGCTTGGTACCCACATCACAAGCCTTAATTGAGCTTACCGTGGGGACTAGGTCGATTTGTGTAAGATGTCCCAAGATATTTATTTATTTATTTATTAGCATGTCGTGTCGCAACAAGTGGCACGGATCCAGGATTTCGTTCAGGGGGCATTGACTTATGATGTGATACTTAGTATTTTATACCGGAATATATTTTTTAAATCACTCATACCTAGGTTCAGTGTCAGGGGGGCGTGCAAGTACCCTTAGCATAGTCCCGAGGACAAACGTAAAGAATACCTAACTTTGTATCTAATTTGTAGTATTCCTAATATTGCCAGGGGATAATGAACATTGTTTTAGTCAATCTGATTATTTTATGGTGAATAACTTTGAAAAAAACAACATTTCGAAAATGTATATACCTTTATTTTATCTACATATAAACACAGTGTACGATAGGATATTGCTACAGGCTTATACTAGGAGACCAGTGCGTTACAATTATCTTTATACAAAACCTTCAACCTTAGTCTTTGGCACATCATCTTTGAACGGGCAAAGACTCAACTCTAGCTTTCAGTCCGGTAAATCTTAGGACTACTTTTTACAGGATTGCTATTAGTTTATCTAGTGACAATCGAATATTATGCCTTAAAAAATTACTACAGGTTGTTTCAGAAGAACTGTCATGAATGAAATAAATTACTGTATATATTTGGCCCTATCGTATCAAGATAGACTAACCCCCTTATTCATAAACGTTTGCTAACTTAACAAGCCGCTAATAATTGTTTGTCCCTTTTTCTCTCATGGACACATTGTTAAGATCAAAAGGGACAAACAATTATTAGCGGCTTGTTAAGTTAGCAAATGTTTATGAATAAGGGGGTAAGCCTACCACGAACTTCGTTTTCGGGCATTTATCTCTTGTCAATGCAACGAAGGCGTCATTTAGTATGACGGAGACAAGTGTCCGAAATTAGAGATCATCCATGTTCGCAATAGGCCTTTAAATCTTCTTTTGACACAAAGGTACTTAAATCAAAGTCGTTGCTGGCATTTCTCCGAGCGTTTCAACCGCCGTGGATTTTCGTGGATATCTCTTTTATTTTTGGATATATTGGTAGTTGTCAACTACGTCTACCAATATATCCAAAAGTTCTTGCATCTCTCACGGGATTCGTGTGATAAGGCTGCCACCGAAGTCACGGCGGTTGAAATGCTTGGAGAAATGCCCTTGCAAGGAATTTCTACCTTAAAACAAAAAGTAGGTAATATAAACAAGGAACATCGTCAATTGTCACTAAAAACGAATTTTCACTATAGCAAGACATGTTAAAAATGTAATTTGTGATTTAAACGTTAATTTGAACAATTTCAATAAGGAACTAAACGTCTAGTTACTTACTTTGGATTTTGAATCTAAACATTATTAACACAAGGTCTAATTTAATTTACACCAAAGGCGGTTCAATACAATAATTACATATATCTCACATTTTGCGGTAACGATTTATAAAATAAAAGTACGACTTAATAATACAAATAAAGCATTAACCGAATATAATAA
>JALPQI010024444.1:0-15396 GCA_025490895.1 Thaumatotibia leucotreta
ACTAGTAGCCGTACCATGAATTGGTAAGTATCGGCTACGTGAAGGTTTACTCGATACGTAAAGCAGGCCTTCGCTTTCGCCCCAATAACTAAGTGCGAGCGCGATAGAATGTTTTACGTATCGAGTAAAACCTAATGTAATCGTTACGGGAAATATCACGGTACGGCTACAGGAAAGTTTCAGGCGACGGAGGGCAACAATGCGGAGATGAGATTGTATTCTATGTATTTGTTCTTTGCTTCGCTTTTGTACAAGTAAACCTCTCTTATTATTCTTGTTGTTTACAATACGAATATCGTCCAGAATTGTTTAATTTAGGGCTGATTTTTCAATCCTCAGTTGAAAGTATCCATTAGTTAAAATTATTACCATTCTTATCTAAAGTCATCAGTCAAAAAAGGATAGAGCTACCATTTTTTGACAGATACTGTTACCTGGGTATTGAAAAATCAGTCCTAAGGGCGTTTGTGCACTACAATGACTTTTACTGTCCGGCAGACTGAGTTTTCATGGTCCGATATGGCATGAAAAAAACGGATGATTGGCTTGTGCACTTGTCCGTCTTTTTACTCGGAGGTGCGGCATATGAGCATGAAAAAAACGGATGATTGGCTTGTGAAATCGGACTATCGGGGACGGTAAAAGTCAGTGCAATTCCGGACGCAGTGCACAAGCATTAACACGTTTTTCATAGCTGTCATCTCGGATCGGAAAAATACTGTCCGGAATGGGGAAAAGTAAAATGTCGGACGGTAAAATTACGGATAGTGCACAAGCTACTATATACATTTAATGGCGTGGCATATCGGACCGTAAAAAACCGGACTACCGGACGGTAAAAGTCATTGTAGTGCACAAACGCCCTAAGTCGGTAAAATTTTATTAGATTCAATATTAATTATACGTTGTTGTTTACTTAATGTCATGTTCTTTGACAGTTATGGCAAAATGTACCTATTGTTGCCAGTTGCCACGGTCTAGTCACATTGTCGTTGCGCACGGTCCCTTATATATGTTTCTTGTTAAGTACCCTTTATTTGACATAGTTTAAAGCGAGTCTGCCTGCCTCTATTGTTCAGTAGTTTTCTACTTTAGAGAATACGTTGTTGGCGTTAGTCCTTTAAGTCCGTCCGTCTCCACTATCCAAAATCCTCGAGACTTGTCCTACTAAGACTTAGCAACTATAAAGCAACTCCTCCGCGTAACGAGATCTGCGTCTAACTTCATTTGTTATTCTAAGCATTGTCCTAATAGTTTCGTCGTGGCGGCATAGTTTCCGAAACTGCGAGGATTTCTTGAGAATGCCCTAGTAAACCGCTGAAGTAGTAAACCAATTACTGTTTTGAAGCATTCTTCACATTTATTCCAATCACACCCATTCACGTTTTGCCGTGATCTCGAAATTTTATTTATTTCTCTTCGTCGGTTACAATGGGTAGTTTAGTTACTTAAAACTCATTTCAGATAAAGTCATGTTCGGTTATGTATCGTTTCTACAGCGTCATGTTTCTTGATACTATTATTCTTCTACAAGCTCGTCCCTTGAATACTTTGACTACTTCAATCCGTTAGTCCTTTAAACCCCTTCGTCTCCTCTATCCAAAATCCTCGAGACTTGTCCCACTAAGACTTGGCAACTATAAAGCCGCTCCTCAGACGGCCACTCGGCGTAACGAGATCTGCGGCTGACGACCGAGCTGCTAACTTCATTTGTTATTCTAAGCATTGTTCGAATAGTTACATCGTGGTGTTCGTGTCTGCATAGTTTCCGAAACCGCGAGGGTATCTTGAGAATACCTTCTTCTGAAAAAGTCTTCTTTTGAGACGCTTCTAGCTACCAATATTTACAATACCAGTACTAAGCGTTGATACTATTAAGGGTTAATTACAGAAAAAAATTACATAGTTAAGACCTTTATCAAAAATAAAATCACGATCGTGGCAATTGTTGATCGTGTTGTTAAATAAATAAATTGTGTTACAAAAGTTAGTGGTAAACTTTATGGTATACCTACTCTGTCCAACAACCTTTGGCAGTAGAAAAAGCTAGCAAATTTAAAAAATATAAGTCTGTGCGTCTTGTTGATCACTCACAAAAAATTTAATTTGTTGCCCTTTTTCAGTCCCAAAAGGTGTTACACGAAATTTTACTTCCTAACACAAAAATCGTCACGTCATATTTAGTTTTTTTTCACCTATTAATGTTTTGTTGCGATCTCAAATATTGATTGCTCTTCGCCAATCACATTGGCGTCACATCGGATTCCGTGCGGCGAAACATCTTGACAGCTAGGGACTTCCTATATCGATATACTCATTTATCGATACTTGTTCTAAATACTAGTGATCACACAAAGATTTGCTTATAAAATGTTTTTTTTTATTAAAAGAGTATTACCTATATAATAAAATAGCAGCTAAATTTCCTTCTTCTTTTTAGAAAACGTTTATAAAAATTTATTCGTCACAATTTTTTTTTCATGACTGTCCGATCTATTATTGTTAAAGTAAACCACCAGGGTCGCGTTTTATAAAGTTACAATTTACAATTTCGCTGTTTGCCTCTCTAACGCACGCACATATTGGCTAGAAAGAGAGGCAAACAGCGAAATTGTAAATTGTAACTTTATAAAACGCGACCCAGAATTTTTTCATATTTTCGGGAGTTAAAGCGTTTCCGTCTTGGCTGAAAAATCCATTTCAGGTGTCTAGAAGACTTCAACGAAGACTAAACTAGTTTATCGATATAGGAAGTCCCTAGCTGTCAAGAAGTTTCGCCCCACAGAATTCGATGTCTGGGTCACTTATAATTATATTTGTAACTGGGTCAAAAATATTTTAATTGTCTTATTTTGTGTCCTTAATAAACGTGATGCAGTGGTGAGTTTTGTATGAGATGATGTTTTGTTTTCAATTTCTGATGTACCTATGTGTTAAAATCTAGCGTGAATAAGAAGTACAAGTGCTCCGGATTCTTTTTATATACGGAGTCGAAACAGCAACTAAAAGCATGACAGAGTGGTATGAAACAAGACAACGAAAATAATTTTGTCGGTTCCTTTTTTATTACTTGCATAATTTAAAGAGGATCTTCCTCTACCTATTGCTACAATAATTATCTTTCATAAACTCCCTTGACAACTTCAGGCCGTTAAATTATATACCGAAATCGACCAAATACAATCAATAAGACCCTAAGACATGTCTATAATCCTTACACAAAGACTTAAGACTTCGCAACACAGAAGCGAGTCTAGAACTTAAGACTTCGCAATTCTGGCGTGAGTTTAGAGAGGCAACGCAGAGTAGATGTAAGTCTAACGACTGCACTAGCTTGTTACTTTAATCGTTGTTTGAATAGTTGCTTGCGACTTACCGAGGCTGCATAGGTAAGGTACGGCTACTGTATCCCTACCATGAGCGCTTCACCATCATCATCATATCAGCTGAAAGACGTCCACTGCTGAACATAGGCCTCCCCCGATTGCCACAATGACCGGTCCTGCGCCACTCGCATCCAGCTCCTTCACCAGGTCATCAGTCCGCCTTTGGGTAGCCTGCCCACGCTGCGCCTTCCGGTACGTGGACGCTACTCGAGAACCTTTCCGCCCCTACGGCCATCGGTTCTGCGCGCAATGTGCCCCGCCCACTGCCACTTCAGTTTAGCGATTCGGAGAGCTAAATCGGTTACCTTGGTTCTGCTGCAGATGAAAATTTCACCATGAGCTACCGCTACGTTATTAACGCGCGTTTTTTTTATCCTTCCCGCTCGTCCTTGCTTATTGGAGCGAGCGAGCCGGATAGAATGTAAACGCGCGCCGCGGCATTTCATGGTACGGCTACTAGTACCTTACTACCTTGAGTTCAAGGGACCTCCGCTAAGTAACCGATATCCGTCTTACTAGAGAGATTTTCCGAAATGTTCCAGCTTATTCAGCTGTAGGTAAACTTGGTTGTAGTTTGTATTTAGTTTACCTGTTGCGGTCTAAATTGTGGAGCACATTTATGAGGTATAAATGGATAAGAATATGAAATGTCTTCTAGTACAATAAGTTAAAAATGTACACGTTATGAACTTTACTGTAGGTACAGTACGACTATAGTTACGATCCATCATTTATTTATGTATGTCCTTTTGTATTGAACTATAGTCTCACATACGAATACCTTACAATAAATGTAAATTATACGATGATGCAATATCGTATGTAGCTAAAACCTAACTATGGAAAATAGACGAATTATATACCTACAACATAAAAATGTGGTAGGTTTTAAAGGTACAGTCGGGTTCAAAATTGCATGGCCAGTTTATGAATGGATTCATTCATAAATCGTCCATGCAATTCTGTACGCCACGCCACTGTACAATATATTCGTTTGATCCCCGACATTAAGGCTGCGTTTCCACCAGAGATATGCGAGGATGTGTTTCCATACAAATGACACCTATTAATGACTCGAGCATCTCTGGTGGAAACGCAGCCTAAAGACATAAAATACGATGCCAAACTTGGCACCCGTTTCTGTCTTCGTTCAGTCTTATTGGTTCATTTAAATAGGCTAATTCATTCTTTATTGATACTCGTATTTTAATATACCTATAGTGAGCAATAGTAACAGTGCCTAATATCATATCTACCTACGTTACCTGTACTCGTAGTTGCCGTTTTCATTGAATGAACTTTTGACAGTTATAGATTAGTCCTTATTAATATGAGGGTAAGACTCACCATTCTCCGATAGCCTTAAGCCTAAGGCTCATTTCTAAACTGTCAAAATTTCTTTCTTAGAAATCGGCAACTATAAAATAAGATCTAGGTCTTCAGGTTCAAGTCGGCAATGCAGAAAATGATTTCCATAATCTTATCCTTCCTTTTGCTGCCAGCGCCGGCGAGATGGGATCTAATTTGCAACCAGAGCAGATGTGCTTTACGGTCTCGTAATCTCTGTCAGATAAAGGATTCTGAATTCTCTTGGATAATCTAATGGATGTTATATTACTGACAGTTATTGTCTGGTGACGTTTGTTTCAAGTGCGATTAGTTTTCGGTACTTTTCATGAAATTGGTCGCCTACGCTACGTTCTTTATAATAAAACCGCTGCCACGCGCACTGCGAACCCTGAACCGTATAGCCAAAGAACGTTTCGTGTACGACGAGTGAATTCGCAAAAATAGCATTGTACACAATTTCTTACGGTTAATAATTGACTAGAATAAGGATTTTTCTTTGTAATAGTTTTTGGTAAAATTTCGCATTGGGTGTTACCTGTAATGATATTGTATTATGTGGAAATAAATAAATAAAAAAAAAAATTTTGTGTATTGGTCCTATCCTATCCTAATGATAGTTAGTACGGTCAAATCGTACATTAAACTCGCAAAACATGTAGTAAAGCTGCATTTTTGGTATGTTATTTAGACACCATAGGGCAGTATAAAACCACATTTTGCAAGCAAAAAAAAGTTGTGCTAGCTGCGTTATACGTGAAAAACTGTGAAATTTACTGTCTATTTTTAGTTTCTGATTTTTATAAAAAAAGCCTTACGTTTTTTGACAATATGTATCAGGTAACGTTTAAAGATGAATAAATTTGTAACAAGATGAGATAACATGCATTGCCGTAGGTCTTATAGTTTCAGAGATTCGAGACTTCAAATAGTACCCTGTTTTGTAAACTAGATAAAATGTTGAGTTTTGCTAACGTTTTTGGTTTAATATCGCCTTACCTAATTATGCTACGAAAACCATGAAATAATTATCTTATAGCGCAATTAATATTCTTTCATTTAAGGGTAAAATCAGGTCAGTAAGGTAAATGTAGGAGTGGATGACACTGTACCAATGAATGACTTTTTTACAATTTTATTTAAATATTAAGAAAACTGTTGTTAATATGACGCAAATGCAGTATCCAGGCGACTAGTAGTGCATTGTGTGATTACCGGTTTAAGCCCTTCATCGATATCTTGAATATTTTTTTAATTTATAGACGGTTTTTGCGAACATGTGCTTCGAGTTGGTTGTGCGTCGGTGTTCTTAGTGAATCTGCTAAGGCATTACATTGTAAAAGTGAACATGTAAGCCTGGATTTAACGAATTTTTGGAAAGTGTTTAGTAAAACTATTACATTTTAAAAGGATCTATTGATATTGTGTATTTAAATTGCATTATCTTTATTAGTTTATTATTTTAGACCCATGTCATATACTGGAACATAATTATAGCATTTAGTAGTGGATGACACCCATGTCATTCACTCGCTCAAAATAGTAATTTTATGTATCTCAATTTGAATCGTATGTTAACGATATAGAACGCATATTTTAGTTATTCTGAAAATCTCAAGTTTCTATGAGCCATGTGAGTAGTGTCTGACATGGGTGTCATATACTGTTTTTCTATGGAGATGGAGTGGATGACAGTGCGTAGTGTCATGTCATTCGTTGGGTCATAACTATGTGTCATCCATTGGTTACAGGCATTTGTAATAAAACATCCCTAAAATTACCGAAATATGCCCTTGACGACGTGTAAAAAAAAGACAAGCTTGTACTGACTGTAAAAAACATAATTTAATTCAGCAAGTGACACTACAGCTGGGCAATGCCATGTCATTTACTGCGACACCGATCTCATTTTTTCATAGTCATACTTTGGGACATTCCGAATTTTGCCAGTCATTCACTGGTACAATTTGAGACGTCGCGGAATAGTGAAATTATAGTGTAATAGTATTAGTTATATACAATTTATTGTTATAAAAACATAAAGGAAGAACCGGTCTATAAATTTGTATACACATTTAGTCCATATGTTTGAAAATTACGCAGATATTGGAAAAAATGCATGAAATTGCTCCTTATAGTGTCATCCACTGGTACATTTACCTTAAACTTTGTGATTGAAACTAAAAACGCGAAATTCAAAAAGCAGGAGGTCCGTTATCTAAGTTTTTCATACAAATCGCAAGTCGTGTTGCAAAGCTGCAATTTTAGTATATTATATAGGCCCTATAAGGATGTACAAAAATGCATATTACAAGAAAAACAAAATAGGAATTTCTGCATAGGACGAAAAAAGCTGAAAAAATATTGGACTTCTTTTACTTTTTGACGTTTAATTAAAAAACTATTATCTTTTTGATACTAATTGCTACAAAACTTAGAAAGAATATGAAATTTGAAAGGATTTGAGCTACCTTGCATTACCCTAAATTATATAGATTTAGAGAAACGACATTTCAAAATGTGCCCTTCATTAAGTTAAGAAAATAAATGCATGTTTTGAAGCCTCGTACACCCCCGACTATAAGACTTACAGTAATTGTTACCGGCTCAATTTGTTCCAAATTTAATGTAGTTATTATCTACAATTACTTTTTTTTTCTTAGCGCGAACGTTTTGCCAATATTTAGTGAATAGCTTTAACGTAACCTAAAATTTGTTTATGTTTTGATAAAAGGGCACTTTATGAAATGTCGTATCTCAAAATATATATAACTTACGGTGATGCAACGTAGTTCAAATCCTTTCAAATTTAATGTTCTTTCTTAGTTTTATAACAATCAGTATCAAAAAGATAATAGATTTTTAGTTAAACGTCAAAAACTAAAAAAAGTGCGAATTTTTTTCCGTTTTTTACGTCCTATGCCCAAATTATTTTTTTGTTTTTCTTTTAATATGCATTTTCGTATATATCTATGAGGCCTTTATAATATACCAAAATTGCAGCTTTGCAACTCGACTTGCGATTTGTATGAAAAACTTAGATAGCGGGCCTCCTGCCTCTGGAATTTCGGGCTTATACTTTCAACTACAAAGTTCACTGACCTAATTTTACCCTTAAATTAAAGAATATTAAGTGCGCTATAAGTTCATTATTGCATGTTTTTCGTAGCATAATTAGGTGAGGTGATATTAAGTCGAAAACGTTAGCAAAACACAAAATTTTATCTAGTTTACAAAAAGGGGTACTTTTTAAAGTCTCAAATCTCTGAAACTATAAGACCTACGGTAATGCATGTTAGCTCAACTTGTTGGAAATTTATTAGTCTTTAAACGTTTATTTACATATGATATCAAAAAACGTAAGGTTTTTTAAATAAAAATCAGAAACTAAAAAATGGCAGTAAATTTCGCAGTTTTTCACGTACTACCCAGCTAGCACAACTTTTTTTTGCTTGCAAAATATGGTTTTATACTGTCCTATGGTGTCTAAACAACATACCAAAAATGCAGCGATACTACTTGATTTGCGAGTTTAGGGTAAAATTATGTACGATTTGACCGTACTAAGTAGAAAAGTGTGTACTCTGTCCAACAATTCCTGGCAGTAGAAAAAGGTGGCAAATGAGGGTTTTCTCGAAAACGTATGCCACTAGTTAGTGCCACTTAGCCGTAAGGTCCCGTTTAGAAACACAATTATCTAGCTCCAAATAAAAACGAACTAGAAGGTATTTTTATTTTTTTATATAATTTTATTAACTCATACAAACAGTTAAACACGAAAGCCTTTTTTACTGTCAGGTATTGTCGGACGGAGTATAGGTACTTACTAAGTGGACTTAGTCACTTTAATGAGGTAAATGGGCTGACGCCATACTTTCCTACTATTAAGTGAGGATCTGAGGTTTAAAATGGGTACCTACATAACTAACTGCTACATACTAACGTTTGCGAAAAATACTTTACCAAAATTAACGTAAATATCTAACTATTTTGTTATTTCCCTGAATCACATTGAAAAGCGCAAATACAATATAATTATGTTCGTCTGTGCGCCAATCCCTACATTTATTTTATTGCTATTTCAATCTGACAGGCGCTTAACGCGGACGCATTCCGTGTTGTGCGAAGTAACATCGCCGATGTTCCATCGAATTTCTAGATACCTATTTAGTTAGAACTATGTTCACTATCTGCCGAAAAATTACGCTCACAAAAGTGACAATGACTGTCAAAGGACCTGGTTAGTAGAAATTCTTGTTAGCGCCACACTAGCTGTAGTGAGTAAGCACAATCATCAACTCGATGAAACATAAGGTATACCTGGGGGGTGATCTCTTAATGCGATTCAGTTTAGGTTCTGCTCGTCAGTTTTTGACAGTTATTCTATGGAACTGACACATCGCGATTCAGATCAGTAAGGTCCTAAACTGAATCGCATTTGTAGATCGTGCTAGCCTCCCTGAGGTCGTAAGAAGCAAATAATGTTATACCTAAATCTATTTTTGTATGTTTTCGTATTTTTTGCAGAAGTATAAGGAAAATAACTTTTTAGTACAGACGGTGCCTTTTGAGGTTCTAGTGCGAGAAGTGTGTCATTTTACATCAGGTCCAAAACTTTGGAGGACCATCTGCACTAAAAAACGTCGTACGAGACTCGTACAAAAACGAAATTAGTAACTCGCTCCCTATCGGTCGTGTTTTAAAACATCGCCACTCGTTTCGATTTTCATGTTTTTCGCACTTGTGTCGTAATGTACTATTGTTGAATGTGCTTTATTATAAATATTATAATAATATAATGTTTTATTTTATGTCCTCAAAAAAATAAAACATCCATTGCAATAAATTATAAAACACAAACTATTCTGCTTTAATACCTGCACCACTGAGCTATAAAGCATATTGTACTTTAAAATTAAACCATGAACTCATATTATAATACCCTTTCATTTACACGGCAGTCCCCTTCAAACTTTCAGACGTGTCTTATCTACTTTCCAAGTATGAACGCATCAATCTACCAAAACTTGGCTTAAAACGTAAGATATGATCATGCGCGAACTCTTCACCATGTTCGCCCAACTACAAGTTTGGCAGTTTTGCAGAACCCGCTGTTCAAAAACTAACCCCAACGGAGGGGGCGACCCTGAGGGAGCTTAGCGCCCGAAGCGTGAGGGGCAACTTTTAGATATCGCGGTGCCCATACATTTATGTTAGCTGTGTTTTGGTTGAGCTTCTGATGGTGGGTGAATATGTATTCAGCGTTTTTATTTCGTCATTGTCATCTCGTCTCTGCAAGTATTATTACAAGAGATCACCCTAAGAGTATAGTTTTAATGTAAACGTAATTCAGCACTAATATACCAAGTCTAGCATACCTAATCAATGTTGTTGTTACCGCGACGCAAGGACGAGTATCCTTCCGTCGCGGTATTATCAAACCAGAATTAGGAAGGGATTCGAAAGTACTGTTGACACAACATTTACCAAGAAAAGAGTTGTTTATAGATGTAGCGAGTGATTAATTTATCTATTGTCTGTCAGTCTCTGCACTTAAACTATGTATGAATATAATATGAATATATTTTTTCTGAACGTATTGCGAAAACACAAATCAAATTATTTATTAACTAAATATTTTGATTTGTACTTTTAATTTTTCTCCAGTAGTCACACTACTTAATACTATATAAATTATAACTATTAGATGTCATATACCTACCAAAGAAAAACGACCAAGATCACCTAATGTCTTAGCAACCACCGGTCAACCGACCGAGTGGCCGAGGGGTACAGGCATCAGCCGCGAAAGCTGAGTACGTGGGTTCGTTTCCCACCTCGGACATTAGGTGATCTTGGTCGTTTTTCTTTGGTATATGACATCTAATATTTATTATATTTTATTCCCTATATCGGAATCTTGAACTAACAATGTTTGGGTGTGTAGATATGTATGTGCTCTTTCATGTCCACTGACAAGTTTTGTTAAAGTTTTGCACCCACAGTTCCGACCCCTAAACATTATATACAAGACAACATACGCGTAGTTACATCTAAGTGGCACAATCAGCGCGGAGCAGGCACTCGGACGTCCGAGGGCCGACCCGCGATGCTTCCTGCAAGCTACTGCACTTGCAGCATGCATTCATGCATCTGCATGCAATGGGTTTATTTAAGAATTTCGGCTATGTAAAATTTTCATTGTACTTGTTGTGGACGAGTGAGTGTTGGTTAGCCGTGTGGTGACTGCAATAAGAATACATTTGTCGTCACCCCAACTCCTCCTGCGGGTGTCGTAAGAGTCGACTAAGGGATTGAAGTGTCACTGACCATTATTTGATAAATGATTGATGATGGACAGCAGCGTTATCATAGTGGACACATTACTGCGATCGCCAATCCGCTTGTCCAGCGTGGCGATTATGGGCATTTACATCCTAATGCGTCTATACGCATAGTTAATAGGAGAGGCCTACGTCCAGCAGTAAACCATCATAGGCTGATGATGAAACTTGACAAGTTTAGTTAAAGTTTTGCATAGTTCCGACCCTTAAACATTATATACAACACAACATACGCGTAGTTACATCTAAGTGGCACAATCAGCGCGGAGCAGGCACTCGGACGTCCGAGGGCCGACCCTCGATGCTTCCTGCAAGCTACTGCACTTGCAGCATGCATTCATGCATCTGCTTGCAATGGGTTTATTTAAGAATTTCGGCTATGTAAAATTTTCATTGTACTTGTTGTGGACGAGTGAGTGTTGGTTAGCCGTGTGGTGACTGCAATAAGAATACATTTGTCGTCACCCCAACTCCTCCTGCGGGTGTCGTAAGAGTCGACTAAGGGATGGAAGTGTCACTGACCATTATTTGATAAATGATTGATGATGGACAGCAGCGTTATCATAGTGGACACATTACTGCGATCGCCAATCCGCTTGTCCAGCGTGGCGATTATGGGCATTTACATCCAAATGCATCTATACGCATAGTTAATAGGAGAGGCCTACGTCCAGCAGTAAACCATCATAGGCTGATGATGAAACTTGACAAGTTTAGTTAAAGTTTTGCATAGTTCCGACCCTTAAACATTATATACAACACAACATACGCGTAGTTACATCTAAGTGGCACAATCAACGCGGAGCAGGCACTCGGACGTCCGAGGGCCGACCCGCGACGCTTCCTGCAAGCTACTGCACTTGCAGCATGCATTCATCCAGTAGCTTGCATTATGAATTCGTGCTTCTACTTGGGACAATACAGGGTGACATCTGGGTCGTCGAGCAGGAGTGAACAGGGTACTAGGGACGGTCACAAGAGCAACTTTCACGGAGGCAACCAAGAAATCGCGAAATAAAATCTCGAAATTCTGAGTTAGTTGAGCCTTAATTGATAGTTAACTAACAATTAACTCATAATTAAGATATTTTCGGGTTTCTTAGTTGTCTCCATAGTGAAAGTTACTGTGAAAGTGGCCAAAACGGAAGACCAGCGCTGGCTCTGCTGGCAAAATGCTGAGTTTTTGCCAGACAATTAAATTTCATGTTTACTGTTTTGTTTGTACTCTGTTCTTGTCTCGAATAAACGTTTTTCTTTCTTTCTTTTTTTCTTACCGTGACTGAACCCAGTACCCTGTTCACTCTTGCTCCACAACCCAATGTCATCCTGTATAATATGTTTGATATGATCCGCGTGGTGACGGTGGTAAGTATACGTTTGTCACCACCCCAACTCTTCCCGTGAGTGTGGTGAGAGTCGACTATGGGAATGAAATATCATTGACTATTTATTTATTGAAGTTGACGGGCAGCAGCTTCATCATAGTGGACACATAACAGCGAACGCCACCGACCCGTTTGCCCAGCGTGGCGATTATAGGCATTACCTCCTAAAACGTTCATAGGCATAAGTCATAGGTATGAGAGGTCTATGGCCAGCAGTGGACTCAAATAGGCTGTACAACTGGCTATTAAAGAGTTTCAAAGATCGCAGGTAGGTTTTCATTTGTTCTAAACGTAGGTGTTACCATAACATTAGAAATTTGAGCTATATTATATGTAGGGTTAGGATTTTGGTGGCATTTATTGAACATAGAGCAGTGAAGTCGATGTTATAAACATTTTTAACTTGAATAAATGATTAACTTGTAAACTAATAACGAAATAGTGTTCATTTCAAGCTGGATTTATCAAGGAATTTAAATAAATAACATGAATTTTATTTTTGAGAAACTAGAAAAATATAAATTTTCAATTTTAAATGTGAGAAAATTTATTTATTTAATTTTTAAGGTTCTAGTTCTCTCGAAGACCGTAAATATTATATAATAATCATAAGCTATATTACAAAGAATGATTGAACTTCAATTCATAGGTAGTCAAATATTACAGATGAAATTATTTTATACTTAAAATTGACGAAACCCTGTTTAAAAGAAAAACAATAAATGATAATGTAGTTACTTAGTTAAAATAATTTGTTAAGCAAAATAGAATATAAAGTACCTACTTATATACAGTACCGGCCAATAATATATCACATACAGGTTTTTTTCAGTAGATTTATTTTTATTTTTGTAAGTGTTTTTCACACTTTCCACCTCACGACTATAGATAGTCTAGGCATAGGCCTTTACGCTAGCGATGAAAAAACTGGTCATCATGAAGTGATTTTTTCATAAAGAGATTTTGCGTAAGGCATGGATTTCTCAGTAAAATTCTTTTTTTTACTACAGCTATTTTAGCAATATGCTGTGTCTCCAATTGCAATTCACAATACTTAATTGCATTATTCATCATTAAACTGTGCAAAAGTACCAAAATAATATGCTATCTACATGCGAACATGTGCCGCTTACTCTATACACGCTCATACAAAAAGTCACGAATGTGATATATTATTGGCCGGTACTGTACAACCTAGGTTACATACAACTGAATAAAATGATTATTTAAAAGAATATATTTATTTATTATTACTGATTAATTAATTATTCAATCAATCATTAAAAAAATAAACAACGACTCCACTGTTCTCTGTCCACTTAATGCCACCAAAATTCCTAACCCTAATTATATGCCAGTCCTAATACTTTTTTTAAGCGCCTGGCGTTTTGGTTATAATATTCTTACTAAGATTTTTAGTGGCCGTAATCGCTAGCGACCGCACCAAGTCCCGCGGTCGTACTTTGTGTGTTGGTTCCATGAGGTGGAAGGTTTATTCATGGTAATTTTACTGCACTAGTCGAAATGGCGTCACGGCCTATTACTGTGTAGTTCGGTTTACTAATGTTTGGCAAATAATTTTTCCCAAAGTATCACATCGCAAACTATTTTTCCCAAATTTTCATTTGGCAAAAATTCTTTTGTCAAAACTACTTATCGCAATTTTACAGTTAGCAAGCCTTTTTGTTGGCAAGCGATTGTTTAGCAAAGAATTACTTGGTCGTTTTTATTTTCCCAAAATATTTTTTGGCAAATGCTTCGTTTGGCGTAACATACGAGTACTAATCCCTTCTTGCGAAGTATCAAAGGGTCTAGCCGCATTTCTATAGTGAAACTGCCCCTGGCTGGAATGTATACCTTTCTTAGAAGCGTTTATTGGTCTTATTATAAGATATCATTTTACAATATTTCAAGCCTGGAATCCCCTTGGTTTGGATAAAAAAAAAAAAAAATTAAAAATCTTTTTTTATTTTTTGAAGCTAAACTAATGGTTAGATTTCTTTGAAATTTGGATTATACATGGCACTAGTAGCAATACATTTTCAAAAAAAAAATCAAGGTTCTAACTTTTTTACAAATGCCTAAAAAAATTTTTTTTTTTTTTTATTAAATTTTTTTTTAATTTACAAGAGGCTGACAACCTCAATTTTTTGATATTTAATGCACAATACAATATTGTATTAAATGTATTTTTCTCATAAAAATCCATTTGTGGCAACAAGGTAAAAATGTCTTACTAGTGTAGGTTACACATTGGGCCAACGTATTTGGCTCATTGTGTACTTCCGCCTTTGCGACCATTTAGTAGGTATTAACGAGCAGTAGGTATTTTTTTAATGCAGTATTGCGTATTTCATAATAAGAATGTTTACGTAGTAGGTGTTTACGTACATACAACAATAGTACTTAGATTACATGCCGAGGCTAATAAAATAAGAAATGTCTCAGAAAGCGAAGTTGAGGTCTATTATGACATACGCAATACTGCCTTAAAATATATATATATTTTTTTTGAATTTTTGAATTTAATTTTTGAGAAAATATATATATATATATATATATATATATATATATATATATATATATATATATATATATATATATATATATTTTAAGGCAGTATTGCGTATGTCATAATAGACCTCAACTTCGCTTTCTGAGAAATTTCTTATTTTATTAGCCTCGGCATATATATATATATATATATATATATATATATATATATATTTTAAGGCAGTATTGCGTATGTCATAATAGACCTCAACTTCGCTTTCTGAGACATTTCTTATTTTATTAGCCTCGGCATGTAATCTAAGTACTATTGTTGTACGTAAACACCTACTACGTAAACATTCTTATCATGAAATGATGAAATACGCAATACTGCACAGTGGTCCCGCGTTCATACAACGGTGGACGAAAATAAAAAACTTG
>JALPQI010024445.1:0-11296 GCA_025490895.1 Thaumatotibia leucotreta
TGGTACCAAGCGACGGTATATATAATAGATAGATACATATAGATACTTAAATACATAGACAGACATGACCAAGGAACAAATATTTGTGATAAATAAATACACAAATAATGCCCTCGTCGGGATTCGAACCCGGAACCTCCAGCTTCGTAGGCAGGGCCACTACCACTATCAACTAGGCTACGGAGGCTGACAGAATGGATCTATCTGTGAGTTCCTATAATTGGCTACTTGTTTTTACTCTATGTCTAATGTCTATGTAACAGCTGTTGGATCTCCAAAAAAAATAAAATAAAAGGCGTAGTAATCATGTGATAAACCTACTGCAGGACTAACCAAGATGCCTTACTGCAAGGTTTTACTGGATACGTAAAGCAGTAGCTGTACCATGAGTTAGAAAGTAAAGGATACGATAGGTTTTACTCGATACGTAAAGGTGCATTCAGACCAAAAGAGCATTCGCTGTTCTATCCCCCGCTCTACGAAACCAACCAATCACGTTTTATGTAACGATCGAATTTCGTATAGTGGGGGGATACAATAGCGAATGTTCGTTAGGTCTGAATGCACCTTAATGCAAACCGTCGTGCTCGCTCTAACATGTCAGTGCGAGCGCGATAGAATGCATTACGTATCGAGTAATGTAAAACCTAATTTAATTTCCTACCCATTTCGTACCTTATCATAGTAGCTATAATTATGACAGTTCTAGCAGCTTTCATATTGATTGTCACTGTGACAAGGTACGAAATGGGTAGGAAATTAAATTCGTCGACTGTACCTATCCTTTACTTTCCAAGTTATGGAACGGCTACTGATTTTATACGAGCCTACAGTCTACACAGCTTTATTATTATTGGAGGGACCCCATATTTATGCTTTATTTTCCACCGTCCAAGCTCGATTCAGAGGTCGTCAACTATTTTTATACCTGTACTCTCGATCTGGAATTTTAATCTGGCATTTGAAGAGTCACGCGTCCGCCATTACTACCAAAGGATTTGCAATACTGAAGACACTTTGATTGTTGCAAAAAATCCTAAACTTAATTACATTCTGTACGAACTTACGTCTTTTTAGAATTGAGTATGAATGTACAATTATGCCTACAAGAGATTTAATTGAGATTTATAAGCATAACGTCATGTAAATTGATAAGTATCTCATGTGGGCCATAAATTGCACGTTGAGGCTCGTGAGAGGATTCTGGCGAACTTTGCTGATCAATCGAAGGTCTAGTACACATACTAATTACGCAGGGAGTGGGCTCGGTCGCATGCTCGTAGTGTCGGGCCAAGATGCCATTCGAAAATAACAAATGAATTGCAACGGAATCTTAAATGTGTGTGACGCACACGTATTGTAAAGTAAGCTAGGTAGGTACCGTAAAAAGGGGTAAAGAGGAATGACGGGGTAAATAAGAATGTAGAGTAAGCTGGATGCTTATTGCTTAGCCAAGCTGCCAATCGCTGGCGCTTAATAGCGTATCGTAGTTTTCCCTCTCTGTCACTCTTTCATATTAGTGCGACAAAGACAGTTAGCTGCCTTTCACTTACGATTGACGATTAAGCGTTAGCGATTGGCAACTTGTCTAAGCACCCTGGTCTGTTAGCCCAGGACAAAAAGTTCAGTTTAGAATAACACATAAAAAAATCAGCTGTTCTACACTGGACCGTTTGTCCTGGGCTAACCAGTTTACTCTACATTCCTATTTACCCCGTTATTCCTATTTACCCCCGTTTTACGGTACTTATTTAGTTACTTGTGCCAATTCTGCCCTTAGGTCTAGATACTACAAAGTATCTAAAATTGACAACTCCATGTGACACTAACGATCACGCTGTGACAGAAATGTCAAAATGTTAAGGGTTAACGGATATTGCCTGAGCACGAGTTTGTACGACATCTGTATTTTCGTGACAATGAAGACTTATTTTGTACTTAGATTTCTTTATCCAGTAGCCGTACCTTGAGTTGGAAAGTATAGGATACCTACGTTAGGTTTTACTCCATACGGAATGCATTCTGATACTTATTGGAGCGAGCGCGATGGCCTGCTTTACGTATCGAGTATAACCTAAAGTTACCGATACCGATACTTGCAAAGTCATGGGGACGGCTACAAGTTATAATATCACGTGCTTTTAATACACTGGTTTATAATTTCACTAGGTACAATAGTATAGAATTGGCATAATATTTACTACATAGGCTACATAATAGATGCGGCTATTTAAGGTAATTAAATTATTAAGTAATCCGTTCTATTCATCCGTAATTATGTTTATCTTTTTGTCTTGATCAAAAACAAAATTGTGTTCAGGAAAAGACGAAAATTGAGACAACCCTGCTGGCCTAGCCAAGATACCATTCTGCAATCGTATACGATAAGCGATAGGTAATAAATGTATGAGAAATTGAGAATGATAGTTTAGACCATTTTTGTGACGTCACGTTGTTACGTGACAAGAGTGCTTAGACAAGTTGCCAATCGCTAGCGCTTAATCGTCAGTCGTAAACGAAAGCCAGCTAACTGTCTTTGTCGCACTAATATGAAAGAGTGTCAGAGAGGGAAAACTACGCTACGCTACTAAGCGTTAGCGATTGGCAACTTGGCTAAGCATCAAGTTGTGGGTACAATCGTAAATAGAAATGCCCTAATAAAATAAGGCACCTCGAGGCTATAACACGAACAAAAACTGACAAAAGACTAGGTAGGTACTGGTACGGCTAACAGTGCCTGAGTGCCAGAAAGTGCTGTATGATTCTCTCTGCCTATGCATCAAGTGATCCTAACTAAACTTTATTAATTTCTTTTGTAATTGTCTGCAGACGATCGGGCACGTGTCGGGCGGGCACATCAACCCGGCGGTGACCCTGGGGCTGCTGGCGGGCGGCGACATCAAGATCATCAAGGCGCTGTTCTACATCGTGGTGCAGACCCTCGGCGCCGTGGCTGGCGCTGCCTTCATCAGGGTGAGTGTTCAGCGTGGAAAATAGGAGTGGAGACATATATAATATCAACATCCGTACATATTTTGGACGTTGATAATAGTCGTTTAGTAGACCGCGACATGTAGCCGTACCATGACTTTTCAAGTATCGGTAACATTAACAGATGGCCTGCTTTACGTATCGAGCAGGGATGTAACGGATGTCTATGTGTTTTAACGGAAGTGGAACCGGAAGCAGAAGTTTTGAATTTTGTTTAACGGAAGCAGAAGCGGAAGCGGAACCGAAAACAGAAGCGGAGCTCGAGTGAGAGCGAAGTAGACGAGATGTTAAGGGTAGGTAGAGAGATGGCAAGCGAAGAAATGAATGAGCCAATGACAGGTATAAACCGGTTGGTTTTGCATGTACGCCGCTCATGTCCCGCCGTCGCGCTAAGCTCCGACATCCGCTATGACTTCTGTTTTAAAAATAACAGAACCAGAACAGAAGCGGATGTGTAAAACAAAACGGAAGTTCCGCAGAAACAGAAGCGGAAGCAGAACTCCGTTACATCCCTAGTATCGATTAAAACCTAACGTATTCTTTACTTTTCAATTCCTGGTACCGCTACAGGATGAAAAGAAACTCAGTCAGCATTAAACTCACTGAGCTACTCATAAAGCGGTGCACTGCAAATACGTACAGTATACGGCGATATATATTGCAAATCGGCAGTTATATTCAAATGCAATCGAAGCACAAATCGGTCAAACAATTGCCGATGACGATTTCCGTTCATCAATAATAGGATGTCGTAATGATTAAGTACTTAGAACATATATTTCCTCCGAGATCTATACCTATTATACCTACTTTATCTATATCTGTGATAGATAACTGGATATTTAATTGAATCAATTTTTTTCTGTCTCTTACCGGAGTCAGACTGGATTTATGCAAAATGCTACTTAAACTATTCGTAAGAATCGTAAGTCGTAGAGTTGTTATAATTATACTGTGCGAAGACCTTTACACTAAACCATCATAAGTAAATCCACAGATGCACCAACCTTTGCAGTTATCAAGCCTCAAAATAAGCGTTTTTCACTCAATAATAATAAGTGCAACCCACACACGACCCACCAAGATCAGAACTAGGCAATTCCCTCGCATCCGAAACCCCACATAGGTACTTTATACAAGTGTGTCGTTCGCCATGACACTGCACTGGCTATATAAAAGGCACATAATCTGTTCGGAAACCAAGGCACGTGAGATATACGGACATGCCTTACCGCTAGATGCCTTCGCTTTACTTTAAAGGAGAATCGTAACGGCCTTCATCTGATGCGCCTTGTTAGACCCGTGACAGCTCAAAGGCGTTATTAAGTGTTCTTATTGAGATCACACATGAAGCTGTTATAGAACTGGCATGACGGCTAGTTTTGAGAAACGATTAGCGTGCAGATTAGAAGGAAAATCGATTAACGTAAAAAAACTAATAGCTAGCTAACTAGAGGCTCGTAACGAAAAGATAATCACCAAATTAAAAATTAAAAAAACCGACTTCAACCGATTTCTCCAAGATCCCCGATTTGTTTCCATCATTGGTTTCCTCAAACCCTACTTTTTGAATGCAAATTCTTGTAAATTAATGAAAATTACCAAAAGCGCCATACATGTATTGTACCTATAACATTTGAAGAGATCCCTCGATTTCTCCAAGAACCCATCATCAGACCCCAACTTGGTGCCAATGGGACTATTTCGGGGTAGCACACGTTCGATCACAAAAATAAATATTAAAATCGGTTCTCGATTCTCAGATATATCAGGTAACATACATACAACCAAAAAAAATTAGAGAGGTTCTCAATTCGACTGATTTTTTTTTTAAAGAGGACTCCTTTTTTTGAAATTAATTTTAAAATTTTACTGTTTTAGGGTTCTGTAGTAATATATTTACCCTTATAGTTTCGCCATGTCTGTTCGTCTGTCTGTTGTGTGTTTTTTTAATGAGATTATAATATTGTTGTCAACAGTTGGCTGTTCCTGACAACGAAGTGGGCGCTTTCGGTATGACCAGTCTTGGAGCGGGAATCTCAGTTGGACAGGTACATAAATAATCGCCTAATAGTATCAGAGGCTACCGTGAACCACGAAGAGTTGCCTCCCTATCACACTTACGTACGAATTCACACGAGCGAAAGAGAGACTTCGTTTGTAGTTCGCGGTAAGGTCTATTCGGAAAGTAAAGGTGCATTCAGACCAAACGAGCATTCGCTATTCTAACCCCCTACTCTACAAAATTCGATCGTTACACAAAACATGATTCGTAGAGTGGGGGATAGAATAGCGAATGCTCGTTTGGTCTGAATGCACCTTTAGACGTGAGATGTATGGGCATTCCTTGTTGACAGACGCCTTCTGTCTCTGTCAGTTTAATTAAGGTGTAACTTGAGAAGTCAGATGTTAAGTTCCTGCTAAAGGAAAATTCTAAAAACATTTGTCGCGATCTAATTGCCGCTAACCATTTATTTTTATACAAAAGTATGGAAATTGTCGTGGCAATTAGATACGGCCGCAGACATATCGTCGCTATACCTACTTATTCAACCTCGATCTACAGCAATCAATTCATGGAAATATCAATGTATTTTCTTTCACTATGAATACAGGTGTATTTTCTGTGAAGTGAGTGTTACGAGGTTATATCGTCGGCTGACAAGCAAAACTTACTAAAACTGTCATTATTGAATCAGAACTGAGGTACGAGCTTTACTTAGTGAGTTTTGCTTGTCAACCGACGATATACGAAGTTGAGGAAGTATAGCGGCGATATTTTAGAATAACAGGGCCATTTTTTTTTTTCAAAGTTATCTCCTCAACTTTTTTGAATTTCGTACTTTCCATATGATTTCCACTCTGAATCGTGAGCTCTTTCGATCCTGTGAGAAGAAAATTCTAGTCGCAAGGTTTTTTTCCATTCCGTTACCAGTTTTTTATATATTTCGTATGGCGATAACGGAAGCTAAAGTTCGAAAAATGTAGGTAGGTATATAAATTTTGGGACAAAATTTTTCTCTTAACGGATCGAAAGAAATCATATAAAAATACCTATTTTACAAGAAAAAGAGGGACAGCTTTCAGGCGTGGATCCAGGGAGGGCAATAGGGGCACTTGCCCCTCCCCCCTGACACTGGACTAAGGAATGCCTATGTGCTGTTTTAAGTATAAAATACTATCATATCATAGGTATTGATCTATGATATGATAGTACCAGTAGTATAGTAGTAGTAGTAGTATAGTAGTTGACCTATGATGTGATAGGGGGATTGCCCCCTCCCCTGAACGAAATCATGGATCCGCGCCTTACATCTTTGAAAAAAATGGCCCGGCTATAAAGAACAATTGATTCCACAGGCTGTCCTCATCGAGGCTCTGATCACGTTCGTGCTGGTGCTGGTGGTCAACGGCGTGTGTGATGGTCGCCGCAATGACGTCAAAGGGTCGGCGCCGCTCGCCATCGGGCTCAGCATCACCGCCTGCCACGCTGCCTGCGTAAGTCCCCGGCCAACTCATTTTTAGACCTCCGTAGACAAAGTAGCAAAAACCCTTAAATTCTTCATTCGTTCGTCGTTTACCGTGTGGTGATCATCACCCCAACTCTTCCTAAATTAAAGCGTCCGACTCGCAATTTGCCGGTTTTTTTGCTGGAAAAGTACAATTTAGATTTAATATTAACTTCAACATAACTTATATCCATCTTAACCAAAAAATGCGATGCTAAATTCTAAGTGGAATAAATATCAAGTAACACATTTATTACCTACGACTTATTTACGAGTGAATCATTTTTAAAATGTAAGTTTTCCGATAATTGCCGCAACCCATTTATTTAAAAAATAAAACAAAAGAGTCGTGGCAATTTGTTATTTCCACTGACGACATTTTTTCAAAATCTAGGTATAAAAATATTCCTTTTGTAGGCAATTGGCGTGCGTTTCTTACACGAGAAAAAAATAAACGAAGCGTTTTATAGCTATCTTTATTTTTAATGTATCTGTGATTATACTGTGGTTTTTGTTGCAGATTCCTTTCACGGGCTCCAGCATGAACCCTGCTCGCTCGTTCGGTCCCGCTCTAGTCATGGGCGTATGGGCTAACCACTGGGTAAGTCTTTTAATCTCACCACCATTTTAACCACCATCACTAATACGAGAAGCAATTATCATGCTGTATACCATACCTTTTTGACACATTCTAAAAAAACATGTAAGCAGTCTAATTGCCATGACCCTTTTATTTGTATACTATAAGCTCTTTTCAAAATAATAGTACCTAATACTACCTACTCGTATCTCCAACAATGGCGTAACAAGATGCTTAGCCAAGTTGACAATCGCTAACGCTTAGTAGCGTATCATAGTTTTCCCTCTCTGTCACTCTTTAATATTAGTGCGACAACGACATTTAGCTTCCTTTCGTTTACGATTGACGATAGCCATTGGCAACTTTTCTAAACACCCAGATGTGCTTGCCATGAAAAAAATCAACTGCGAAAGACTTTGGTTCTCACGGGATTCGAACCTGAGGCGGTCCCAACCTCCGGATTACCGGTCCAACGTGCTCCCAATTACAACACTACCTATGTGTACCAAAACGCCTTTCAATAGAACTTTGGGTGACAATAGGTTAAGTATTGTAACAATTACAATACATGTAACTAAGGAATTCTGAAAATGTAACAGTTACGTCAATTACCTAACTACCTATTATTGTGTCTAAAAAAACGTAGTATCATTGTTGCCATTTTTCGCACCCATTACTATAATAATATAAGTATTTCATAGCGCACTTACGTCACCCACGATGATTTCACTTTCCCTAGGTATTGTCCGATAGGTTTATTTGACTCATATCTAAAATAATCTTTATGACTGCATAGGTAAAGGTCGAGTTACTGTACACTCTAAGTTTTGTATTGTTACTCACGGGAGCTGAGCATGATAGCTGAATGTTAGTAAAGAAACGTTTTATTTATTCTCTGTAAAATAATGACATGGTAGGTATCCGTTGGAAACGATTTAATATTTCAATAGGTATTATAAGCTCCGATCACGTTAGCCCTACCCTAGAAGGGAACATTGGCAAAAAATCCGTTTTAATGTTTGACATTTGGAGTATTTGGATGATGGCTTAACTCAATTATTAATTGGTCTTAACCGTTGTCTTTGTGTGGGCAATGTAACCCCAAAGGCGTTACGTTACGATAGTGTATTACAAATTAACAAATAAAATTACTACCCTACAGTGGGACCCCTCTGTTATACCGTAGCGTAGTAGCCCACCTGTTGCAATTGTAATCGCACTAGAGATCGCGCAATGAATTGAAACATTTGACGTTTTGAGTTCCACAATGGCAACTGCTCCAATTCGTCAAGTACGATTGAGCTTTAGGCTTGCCAATAAAAGTCCAAAGATCAATATCAAGAATTGTCCATGATAGAATTTCCCTATCTACAGTGCATTGCTAACTGGGCGTAAATGTCTGTATGCTTTCCTTCCAGGTGTACTGGGTCGGCCCCATCACCGGAGGCGTCATCGCCGGCCTGGTGTACAGATACGTCTTCCGCATCGGCAAGACTGGCGAGTCCGGCTCCTACGATTTCTAAACTCCAAAGGCCTCTCAAGCGGCCCTCCGTCTCGAAAACACGCATGTTTGTTACGTCTGACACTTTAGCTCCGTACAGTCCGTTGTGATTCCTAAAAGACATTCAGTTGTCGTAACCTTTTAATAGAGAATTTAAGGTTAAATTGAAATGTGTGTTAAATCGTGAAACTGGATTATAAACTACATATTACAAATAGCTTAGGTTGATTGATGATGGGCAGGACGAAGCTAAACTGAATGATTTGTCACTAAACGTCTTTTTAAGTTGCAAAAAATATGTTGTTAATCTACCGAACATGCGTGATTACGCTGGAAAATACAAAGGCGTTACTCAATTCATCAATGAAATCTTAAATATCTTGGTATATTTTTAATCTGGAGCCTGCTTTGTATATAGAAAGGTTTAAACTGTGTTGTGTCCTTTAAAAAGGACGTTAGGTATTAAGTTTGATTAACATCTTTGTATTTTTCAGTATCCACAGGTAGTGTAAGCTCATTGAACATTCATTGCCATTTTGTTTTTTATTCCAAAGTCTATTTTAATCTCATCGATGGGTTTTATACATACATCACTATCACTTTTAGTTTCCAAATTTTTGTTTATTTGGATAACTGTGCTCTTCTTGATTCTTCTTTTGCACCTCTTTTTGTAATGGCTACGATAACCAAATAGTTAGTTAATCATGATCACTTCATGTTTAAATATCTTTTTAAATATATTTAACTGTAATTCTTGACGCTATGTCCCCAATGTTCCCATGCCGTTGTAACACTCAAATCTCATAGGTACCTACTAAAAAATAATAGCATTAATAAAATCGAATCATGTAAGTAGTCCAAATCTAATGGATTCAGAATATCTTAAAGGATCTTAAAGGACCTATTTACCGATAAAGTTTAAAAACCTACAGTTAGAACCCATAACAATATGATAAACAATAATTAAATAATAAACATCAATTGCGTAGGTACCTGCTTATAATGATGCCAAAAAACCATATTAAGTATGAATGAAAAACTACTTACGACCTGTAGGTACCTATATTAAATTTTAAGTTTGGCTGAAGTTGTATATTTAATTAACTGAAATAAGCAACATAATTATGACGCTGCGATTTAAAAAATGTACTTGTAGAATCTCTAAAATATAATAGATCTAGAATTTATGGCCAAAATATAAACCACGTGAATATTTTGACTTGTGCATTACCTACATGTAAGATCGTGCAATGTTTTGTAAAGACAGGTTATTGAAATTAATTGTAGTTTTACTACTTACATGTCATAATGATTTTAGAATTTTGACGTAGGTAGGTATATAATTGTGGGAACATATCACTTCGCCATGGGAACACCAAATTATGAAATGACGGTGCAAACGGTGCTTCTAACATTACACTAAGTTAGACTAAGTTATTTAAGACTATTTATGTTATGTGAAATAGTTTAAGGTACAAAATTAAATTTATACTCGAACAGTGGTATTGTGAATCATAGTACCGCGCGATGTCGTTTAGCGGGACGATTTGACGAAATATAAATAAATAGGTACATATATTTAACAATTTGTTTTATTTTCGAAACAACCGAACCTTATTTATTCACAGCAATTGGAGCGGAGTCGTGAATGACTTCGTTTAAGTTTCTTTGCTGGTGACACTCGCGACCGTAAACGCCATAAACGGCGGTCAAAAGGTTTTTTTTTTAATCTGGAGTCAAAAGGTTAAACAGTTCACTTCAATAAAACATAATGCACACCGTATGCAAGGGCTGATTTTAACCTTTTCCCCGCCACGCCAAAAAGTGCCACTCACCAAGTAACCCAAAACAACTGTAAACTTGTAGGCTTATGAACTTTTAATAGTCTGGTTCCTGTTTTATCCATTTATCGTGCGGCGCGACACTCTCGCATAATTGACATCACAGCAACGACGACAAACGATTAGAGGCGGTACCATCGCAAGCCTAATGCCCGCTTTCCACTGCGAGCGGAGCGGAGTCATTAATGGGTTAAACTTTCACTGCTGCGGTGACTCGCAGCCGTCAACTGAATACTAGTCCTTAGCGAGCGATGAACGTGAAACGGAGCCATTAATGAGTCCACTCCCCTCTCAGTGGAAAGCGGACATAATGGTCTTGTCAACTGAAGGTTCATTTTATTTTAATTGATATCAAGTCGTGGTATACCTATGTGAGAAAAATAATCAATGCCAAGCCAATGACAATTAAAAGAAAATTGAATTTTAATCAATTCCATTATACCCTTCAAGCTTCAACTGGCTTCAAGTGCCCGTTATGTAAAGTGTAAGGTTCGCGAGTACACCCACGCGCCAATTCAGTTCAGCGCGTACAATGCACCCTGACATCTTTGCGTACAGTCGAATGGAATGTATCGAAATAAGTGCTTGTCAAACATTAATAATTGATACCAGCTTTTAGTAATGTGAACATAAAGATACTGTTAAATCGTTTCGTTGCCAAGTTCCTAATGTGGATTTCTTCCGTCTCTATCATCAGGCCCTCTCTATGATATCATTATATTAGAGAATGCTTCATAGCATTAAGTCCGCCTTTTGTATGATTTTTATCTTGTACGATAAAGATAAAATAAATAAGTAAAAAAATATTACACTCACATCCAGTTTAACATAATCTGCCGTCCTTGTGTAGAAAGGAGTATTTGCTATGAAACTC
>JALPQI010024446.1:0-17068 GCA_025490895.1 Thaumatotibia leucotreta
TATGATTTTAACAATAATATAAGATAGAAAAATTAACAATTTAGTGACAATCACAAAGCAATTATTCTCATTATTTAAAAGACAACAGCCAATACCTTCCATAGGATTTGACGTCTTTGACACATATCGCGAAACAGGTTCGCAGATTTTTACGTTTTACTGAAAATATATATGAACTCAAAGCTTTTTAAGGTTTTAAGTTAGTAATAAAACAATAAAGACTGTGCTCCAAAAGTGCGTGATTATGGAATAATGCAAGTTTTAAGAATTGTTTACATTTTTTTGTTATCAATTCACGAATGTTATGTTATGGTATGTACCTACTGTTCCGTCGTCTCGGCCTTTTATAAACATCTGTAGTGCATTTTATATAATTATCTGTAGTCATATATGTGCTAACCACATGATTAAGGGTGCGGCTCCACTGATGCGGAGCGGACCGGAGCTGTGGGAGCTCGGCTAATGAGACCGCATCACAGTGTTTCGAATTTTGAATTTGAAGAAAGTAATTGGTCAATTTTGAACAGCTCCGCTCCGCTCCGCGTCAGTGGAGCCGCACCCTAAAGCAAAAAAACTGCCCGTCCCTCTTTTATGAATGCAGTTAGTAAAAGACAGCAAGCCTATCTCGCGGTGACATAATACTATCGCACCAATCGTGCATCAACTGTGCTAAGCTAAGCCACAGACAACTGGAGAAGATAATGCTACAGCAATAAACACATTGTTAATATGTGTTAAGAACATTTTTTGTCCGGTGAATTTTATCACTTTCCATGTCCTTAATAATCATCATCATCATCATCATCTCAGCCATAAGACGTCGTCGACTGCTGAACATAAGCGCCCCCTCTGGACCTCCACGTGTACCGGTTAGATGCGACCTGCATCCATCGTGTCCCGGCGACCTCCATAAGGTCGTCTGTCCATCTTGTGGGTGGACGTCCTACGCTGCGTTTGCCTAGCCGTGGTCTCCACTCGAGCACTTTTTTATTAAATAATGTATTAATATATTAATTTCCTGATATTGGATTTGAAACTTACTAATGCTTTGTTTGAACAGGCTAACCACAAACTTTAATTAATCGAATAAGCGTGAGCTTTTAAGGCAAAAGCTCATCATAGGACGTTTAGGCGGATATTTTGTACAAGCAATTTCGTCCAGTTTCGTCCATTCAAACTCGGCGTTGGAACTTTCACGAAGCATATCGCAGATTTAATAGACCTATATAACAAACCATAATAATGCAACATAAATAAACGTACATCTAATTCAAAAAACCGACCAAGAGCATGTTCAGTGTATAGTAGGGTTCCGTAGTTATTCAAAAACTAAGTATAAACTTGAAGTGTTCTATAAGCCATGATTAAATCATATTTTTTGGAACCGCGAATCAAAAGTTGGAGGGACGACACTTTTTTTTTAATCGTTAGCGGTTATCTCCGTAAATGTTGAGTATAGAAAAAAACTTTTTTTTGAGACCCTTATACTTTTTAAACAGGCCAATGAAACGATACCCTACACTACAGGATTTCAGCAAAATAAAAAAAAACCCTTATTTACGAGTAGGAGGGGGCACCAACCACAAAAAAAAATGTTTGCCCTCTACCTCCTTGTTGGAGTGATTAATATGTATTGGTATCTATAACAATTAGTGAATATATGTATAAGGGGTCCTTGTTTACTACGGAACCCTAAAAACTGATTTCCATATTCAACCAAGACAAAGATCACCCGTTGAATATCCCAAGATTAAAATATGCAGCATCTTTATGATGTACGTAATAGAGTTCAAATTTTAATGTTTTAAGTTTTACAGCCGCATATGAGGTTTGACATGAAAGAGAGGGCAGTCCTTGGATTGCCGCCAATGGATAAATTATTCAGTATAAGATTTATTGAAAAATTCACATATCGGTCGATATGTGAACTGTATAAAAGAGTATACTAATCTAGTAGTACAATAAATCAAAGTACCTACTTATTTAAATATTTAGCAAACGGGTCAATCACGTTATTTAAGTCGATCACAAGTCGGGCTTTGGTCGCGGGTACTCGATGATGAGAAAATCCTCTAAATGGATGGAAAAATGTCAAGCAATTATTACGTCAGTAACCCATTTGCTAAATATTTAAATACGTTTAATCTCACATTTGTTATAATTCTAAAATTTAAGTAGTTAAATTTACAGGTGTCCGGACTTAAAAAGTTAAAAGGTACTGTCTGACGAATTTGGGGTTGGTGTAGCATTTACCAGTTCAAAAAAACATCTCAAGTTTAGCACTATTTTGTTGTTGTCGTGGTTTAGGATAATCTATTGGTTAGACATAAAATATAAGATTTGGCAGTATTCAATGATACAAAGATCGGAAATTAAATACATTTTGAATACAAGGTTTGTTTACATTGTTCGTAATTTCTATAACCTCCTGTCCTTTGGGTAGGACAGATGTAGGCACATCTGTCCTACCCAAAGGACATAAGCCATAAGCAATTTTTAAACTCTATGTCAATTACACAAATTTCCAATTTCATTTGGCAAAGACGTAATGTAGGCACGAGAATAAAAATGAAGTATCTTAGGCGTCCGGCTTGTTCGGCTCTCGCAATTCAACCCATTGAACCCCACGGACACGATAGGTACGGTACAGCATAACTCAGCATAACGCATAAGTAGGTACATATATGTAAAAAAATAAACTTTCCGGCGTTTGGTTTTTATAAATCATAAATCATTTATTCAGTATGTGGGAGTCAGGTCACAATTTGCAGTTACAGTTGCACAACATAAAAAAAATCCGTATCACTGAACCCTACCTTTTCAGGTATACATACAAATTCTTACAACTAAATAAAGCTATAGATATAATTATTGTAATAATCATGCACAAAATTTACATTTGATAATAATTCCATTCAATAATACTTTAAAATTAAGTAATAATATTTCAAATTTATTGTCATTTCTTTATTTCTAATTTCATGCCTCCCTTTATAAATCATACTAATAATATTCTAAACAATTGTCAAACGGTAATCCTAACTAATGATACTAATCAAAATCATGTCTTATATTTAAAAAATCATTTAGGCTGTAGAAACATTTTTCAATCAACCAGTCAGTTAATTGTCTTTTCAATAATTTTATTTTTAATTCTTTAAATTTATTAGGAACATGGTTATATATATATCTGAATACACATAAAATAGCTATTTTTTGACACTAAATGCCCAGCTTTTACATTTTAGGACTAGGCGTTCCTTGACACGTCCTCAAATCCTTAATTTCATTTCTTACCATACAGACTCTCCACACATGTATGTATATAATGTATGCAATGCATAAGTGCAGTTGGTCAGTGGGGCGAGACACGGAGAGCTGCGAGGCTACCGTGAATTACACTCGACGTGTTGCCTCTGTCACACCTGTAATTTTGCTCTTAAGTGTGACAGGGAGACAACAAATCGAACCTGATTCGCGGTAGGGCCTCTGGCCTGGCTAGCGAACCGGTTGCCAAGCTTTGTGGGGACTTTAAAGCCTTTAAACTACCGTGGTTTGTGAAAGGTCGCGTCCAAGAACATTGAGATATATGGACGTTACGTCTTCTTTGAGTTTATAATAATAATAATAATAACAACTTTTATTTCGGACGTAGTCCATATAACTAACTACTACATATTTAAAAATAAATAATACTAATTAATAAAATAATACTATATCTAAGACGTGTGGAGCTTAGTCCATCTCTGCAGTAGAGGAGAGTCCCACCTATCTACTAACGCCTTCAGGATGCTGTTGGAACTGCCTCGCCAACGGTTTAATAAGGAGGCACATCGCTTTCTCATGATTGCGTCGAACCCATCTACTTGCGCCTCCGCAAACATTCCCGAGGCGCTGCAGTAGCGAGGCAGAGCCATCAACATCCTGTAGGCATTATTATATTGTACTCGTAGGTCGCTGTACGCTCGCTGCGTAAAGCTACCCCACAGGCTGCAAGTGTAAAAAGTTTGGCAGTATGCTTTGAATAACGTTACCTTTACTGGAACTGTACAACGAGCAAACCTGCGGCATAGCATGTTGCAACGAACGGCCAGCGCCCTACGCTCTCTTTCTATGTCAATATTATCGCTGAGGTCTTCCGTCACCCAATGTCCTAAATATTTAAATTTTTCTACTCTGGGTAGAGGTGTGTTATATAATGATATGTCAGGCAGATCGATGTAGGTCTTGGATTTTGGTTTAAAAACTATTACCTCACTCTTTTTAACATTATATTTAAGCCCATGATTCTCAGCGTATTTTTGACATATAAATATAAGTCTCTGTAATGCTCTAATTGAAGGGCTTAGCAGCACCATATCATCAGCGTAGTTCAAATTATTTATGCATACTCCACCTATATGACATCCGATCTTAGTGCTGCTAAGCTCTTCGATCAGACTATTTATGAAAATAGTGAACAGTCTGGGGGAGGTTAGGCCTCCCTGCCTTACAAAGATCCGTACTGGAATTAACAATCTGCCGAGGTCTACCGATAGACTAGTGCGCTGTATGGGTTATCCAAACAAAAAAGAAGGTTGCATAAGCGGCTTGGGCTGGGTCCGTACCCCTAAAATACTCTACCCTTCCCTACCTTCTAAAATGTCGGCATTAGTAAGAGCCAGTATTTAAAATAAAATAATTAAAGATAATATAGGAGAAATACTGTATTACTTAGGTTTAATTTTCTTGTAAATTTCATTAACTGATTTCAATTGAATACCCCTTATAAAGTAAGTATATAATGATATACGAAAACAGTGTACAAACAACAGAAAGGGATGGCAATGTCTATAGGGCTCTCTTGAACTTCAACATACGTCAGTAAATAAGACTTCCATATGGAATCTCGGTAGAATGTTCGTGGTATATGTACATACTACATAGTTGTAAGTAGGTATACTTTAGTTTAGTAAGCTCGGCGAAGCACCATTGTACGATACCTAACAGCTAACATAACTTCAAGTCTAGTCCCTGTAACTGCGTAAGACCTATTAATGTTCATCTTTTATCTAGTTCTAGAAATACATAAAAATAGTACATTACGATACAAGTGCGAAAAAAATTTATCGTACGACGTTTTTTAGTACATATGGCCCTCCGAAGATTTCGATCTGACGTAAAATGAACCACTTCTCGCACTAGCGCGTAAAAAAAGCGCCATCTGTTTGAAATAAATAATACCCCGATAAGTAACTATCAAGCGTTTTATGAGGATGTGAGAGATGGAAATCAAACATATTTATATCCACATAGGTACTCCTGCTGGAAAGGCACCCTCTCTTCACCACTCCCCTGATAAGAGACTAGGCAAGTAGGCTGTTTGGTAGCAATGTACCTACTGAAGAAAAGTTTCTAAAATTGGGATTCTCATGGAAAGTTCTTGGTATTGTTCGTCGCTCATTTAAATACTTCGCACATTATAAGCCTTAGGGCCAATTTCTTTGGCACTTGATGAGTTTATCAAGCCACCAGTGTGGAAATCAAATATCAAATGTCGTGATCGTCTACTGTTCAGAACATGGCGTTAATCTGAACGAGAATGTTCAGTGGCAACTTGCATGAGAATTTTGTCATGAAAATTTCCAGAAGCAAATTTTGAGAATGTTCTACAACTTGAGGGTCCAATTAACATCACCACTTTATTTACCGTTTTATAAAAGCAAACAGACTGTTAGCGACGCGCACCTAGGTCAATGTAATTTATTGTGTTGGCAACTATTTAGTTATTAATATTTAAAAAAATAAGGTACTTTTAAGTTTCATTGTAACTTACCCTGTTTTATTTTTGTTAATGGCGGCCGCAGTCAGTTCTCTGTAAGACGCGAGCCACTCCGCTTAACTTTGTGCTAAGTTCTAATAAAAAAACAGTTAAAACCTCATTCTGGACTTCTCATTCATCGAACCAGCGCCCACCAGTCACAAGCTGGTCCAACGAACCGGATCATGTACCGCACGCCAGCAAAAATGGAAACGCGTAAGGCAAAGGCGCGTCGGGAACACGCCGAACACGTGGCGCTCGAGGAAGAACAAAGAAAAAGTGAGGTTATGCCGCTTGATCACCGTGCTTCGCCCTCCAAATCTTTGGATCCGATGGTCAAGAAGTTTATACAGAACACATTTAAGGTGACAAGTAGCATCAAATCCGAGCCGCTGCTACCTCAGAAGCACATTCTTGATACCAAGCCTGCAGCATCGTATGTGGGAGCAGCTCTAAGAAGTAAGGGCTCAAGAAAATCCACAGCGTCTAAGGAAGCTAAGCGGAAACAGTTGGGTTTAGAGGCCACTAAGGAAAAGGCCGCTATTCAGATGGATTTAATTGACAAAACTTTAGATGCGCAACTCGCAGCACTTAGTGACGAGGAGGACCTAGACGGATACAGTTCACATATCGATGGTGATTTACCTCTTCGTGACAAAATAACAGAGTGGGTTGAGCACCAAAGCCAGCATATGGAACTACCAGAGGAGCAGCACCCTGCCAACCATGGACTATTAGCGGGCGCGCCACACACTCCGGTCCCAGCTTGGAAACCCACACCTGACGTACACACTGCCTTCACCGAGCCGACCCAGCCACGGGCTGCACCTGGCTTGGCGGCGTACGCCACCGCCGATGACCCCATACCGGTGGCGCCGTCCGCGCCCGAAGGTACCGTCAACGCGCTCAACCAAACAGTGCAAATATTGGCCGGCGCCCTAAAGGACCTAACTACCGCTAACAAGCAAGTACCTAGTGCAAGTTTACTTAGCCGTATGAGTACACCGAAGGACTTGCCTGAATTTTCAGGCGACCAATTAGAATGGCTTCAATTTAAGCAGGCCTACCAGGAGTCCACCGAGGTCTGTAAGTTTACAGACAAAGAGAATTTATGGAGGCTTCGTAAATGTCTTAAAGGAGCCGCACGAGATGCTGTCGCAGCTTTGTTTATTAGCGCCACGTCGCCCGACCGGGTTATGTCGACATTGGAGCTACGTTTTGGAAATCCTGACAGCATCATCTCGCGAATTCTACAAGACATCAAGAAGCTACAACCGTTGCAATCCGAATATCATAAAGATATAATCATCTTTGCGGTGAAAGTTCAAAATTTCGTCGAAGCCGTGCGTGCCCTAGGACGCGAACAGTACCTACAAGGCATGAATATAGTCTCCGTCATCCTGTGCAAGTTACCTACTGTACTAATCTCCAAATGGGCAGACTACAGTTTTAAACTACTCCAAGATACGCAGAAATCAAGGTTAGTCATTCTGTCAGACTTTCTTAATGACGAAGCATTGAAGATTTCTACTACAACAAGTTTTTTTACTACTACGCGCAGTGATGTAAATAAAAACAGGAATAGCGATCATTCATCTTCACGCACACAGACCGTGTTATTACAAGCCGAAGAAGGCGATTCTAAGTGTTTATTTTGTAGAACAGCTGTGCATAAAATAACTGAGTGCAAGCATTTTAAGAAAGCACTACGAAAGGTGCGATGGCAACACGTTAGAAAACACGGTTTATGTTACAAATGTATAGTCTCCAAACACGAACGCGAAACGTGTAACGCCCCTGCGTGCGACAAGGACAGCTGCGGAGCTCCGCATCATCGCCTACTACATTATCCGGTAAACAACCGCAGTGCGCGTGACGTCACAGCGCCCGCGCCGCTACCGAGTGCAAGTGTACCGAACAGTAGTTCCGCGATAAACGTATTCGTGCCGGGCGAGTCCGCGTTCAAGCCAGTGACGGAAACGTTAACTCATATAAACACATCTGACAGTAAAGCGCTTCTAAAAGTCGTACGCGTCGTTGTTCATGGACCTAGCGGAGCAATTAAATGTACGGCACTTCTAGACGATGGATCCTCGGTTAGTTTACTAAGTTCGAGTTTAGCGCGGCGCGCGGGACTGCACGGGCACACTAGCACGCTAAGCACGCGTGGCGCATTCCCCGGAACCGAACTAGTGTGCAAGTCTACAATCGTAAATATAAACCTTACGGGTATGGACAATAAGGTACATAATATAAGAGTGCGTTGTGTTGATGATTTAGATATACCGTTGCAAAGTCTATCTCTTGTTAATTGTAGTAAACATTCACACTTGAATGACATTAAAGATAAACTATGTATATCCGATACTAAGCCTGACTTGTTGATAGGTCAGGATAACTATCACTTGTTGTTGCCATCACAAATTAGAGTCAGTAAATATAGCGAGTTGTGTGCTAGCTTTACACCTTTGGGCTGGTGTGTACATGGAAAGGTGCTACTGCCGCGGGCCGCCCGCCCGCCCTTGCAGGTCGAATCTAACCTTTTCATTTCAGCTCAAGACATGGCAGATAACCAAGAGGGTCTAGATCTGTTACGTCAGATACACGAGGAGGTCCGGCTGTCATTCAAGGTGGACGCGCTGGGCGTGTCGTGCGCACCGCCGCGGCAGCACGCGGAGGACGCGCGCGCAGCGGCGCAACTCGAGAGCTCCGCGCAACTGCGCGGCGGCCGCTGGCACGTGGGACTGCCGTGGAAGGACGAGAGCTGCGCCATGCCTAACTCTTACCCGAGCGCTCTTAACAGGATGAAGGGCATCGAGCGAAGGATGACCAAAGACACCGGGTTTGCTGAAAGGTATCGGGAGCGGGTAAGTCATTTACTTCAAAACGATTATGCAATGGAGCTGTTGGACGATCAGATAAGACCTAAAACATGGTATCTCGCTCACTTCGGGGTGGATAACGTGAACAAGAAACGTCTGCGATTGGTTTTCGACTCGGCTAATAAGGTAAATGGCGTTTGTCTCAACGATTTTCTTCTGACAGGTCCTGATATGCTGTCATCACTGTTTGGTATTATGTTACGCTTCAGGGAAAACAAAATAGGAGTAACCGGTGACATCAAGGACATGTTTTTACGGATAAAAATTCGAGAGGAAGACCAACGTGCCTTAAGATTTCTATGGAGGGACAACCCTACGGCCGAGCTAAAAACGTATGTAATGACGTCACTTCCTTTTGGCACTAATTGTAGTCCTTTTATCAGTCAGTTTGTCAAAAATTTGAACGCGCGTAGGTTTCAGTCGACTATGCCGCGAGCTGTGGACGCGATTTGGAACTCGCATTATGTAGATGACTACATAGATAGTTTCCCCGACGAAGCCACGGCCATACAAACGGTAAGAAACATAAGTCATATTCACAGTGCCGGTGGATTCGACATGAGAAACTGGACTAGCAACAGCGTCGCAGTTCTGAACAGTTTGCCAAATCAAACCTTAGGGACAGCCGCCGTAAGGTTTAAGATTGGCCAACAACAGGAAGGTGAGCGTACACTCGGGCTGATATGGTACCCGGCCGAGGATGTGTTTCAATTCGATGTATCGTTAAAACGGATTCCCGAGGATATTATCAACGGCGATAAGCGCCCTACAAAGCGTCTTATGCTTAAGGTAATAATGTCAATATTCGATGTGTTAGGATTTTTATCGCCTTTTACAATTCAAGGCCGAATTATTCTACAGGATACCTGGCGGTTAAATATCGACTGGAACGATTACATTCCGGACGATATTTACAACAAGTGGCGTAAATGGGTCGATTTACTTAATGTTATAAATAATATTCGCATACCTAGATGGTACCATTCAGCTGTGCCCGAGCGCGACAGAGACGAAAGGTCGTCAACCGTGCGAGAGAGGGTGACAGCAGATTACCTAAGCGGTGCGCCTGCTCCCACCCGCCAGCTATCGGCGCCCGCGCCTGGCAGCGATGCGGTGACGTCATGTGCTACGACGCGCTACGAACCCGTAGCCGATCCTACAAACGCTACGCCCACAGGTAATGCTAACGTAGGCTATAATAATTTACAATTGCATTTATTTTGTGATAGCAGTACTCGAGCTATGTGTACTGTTGCTTATTGGCGATGGGAAGTAGATAGTTGTATAAAAGTTGCCTTTATCGCCAGTAAATGCAAAGTTATGCCTGTTAAGCCATTAACGGTACCCAAGGCCGAGTTACAAGCAGCTGTTTTAGCGGCGAGGCTGGCTACAACTATAGGTAAGGAGCACAAATTAATTCCAGAGCGTCGATACTTTTGGTGCGATAGCTCAACAACTTTGCAGTGGATCCGTAACAATACGCGCACATATAAAACGTTCGAAGCGAACCGGCTGGGCGAGATTGATGAGTTATCCCGCGTTGACGAGTGGAATTATATACCTACTAAATTAAATGTAGCTGATTTAGCTACGCGGGAGACTTTCGATCACGCTCAACTGGATAATTGGTTCGCGGGTCCGAACTTTTTATATCAAGACGTATCTTTATGGCCAAAGGACATAATTTTGCCGCCGAAAATAGTTGAGATTCCTGAGTGCGTTGCCGTGATACAGGTATCTCCATCCATCGGATTAGGCGTACCGGATCCACTCCGGTTCTCTTCTTGGCTTCGTCTAAGGCGAGCCACGGCTACAGTACTATCGTTTATCGATAAGTGTAGGGGTCTCTCGGGACAAATTAACTGCAGCATGATGGACCGCGCCGAGCGGCTGCTGCTTCAACACGCGCAGATGGAATCCTTCGGCGACGACATTGCTGTACTCCGAAGAGGTAAGCCATTGCCTCGCACCAGTAAATTATTGTCTTTGTCACCGGTGTTAGACGAATATGGTCTGCTGCGAGCAGGCGGACGCATCGATGCCGCTGAAGATGTACCAATTAATGTCAAGAGGCCAGTGGTACTCGATGGTCGGCATCCTGTGGCTAAACTGATTATCGTGCAGTATCACGTGCAGCTTGCCCACGGGAACCAGGAGACCGTCGTTAACGAGGTGAAACAACGGTATTGGATCTTACGTTTAAGACCCACCGTGAAGTCCATAGCATCGAGGTGTATGCTGTGTAGGATCCGGAAGTGCCAACCACGAGTTCCACGAATGGGCGATTTACCTAGGGCTCGGATGGCGCACCATCAGCGTGTATTCTCACACTGCGGTTTGGACCTTTTCGGCCCAATGGAGGTCGTCGTAGGTCGCCGCCGGGAGAAAAGGTATGGCGTTTTGTTTACCTGCTTGACCGTGCGCGCGATCCACATCGAGCTGGTTCCCTCGCTGACGTCAGACTCGCTCATTTTGGCACTGCGGCGAATGGCGGCCAGGCGTGGCTGGCCGGTACACCTGTTCTCAGATAATGGTACGAATTTACGAGGAGCCTGTACCGAGTTGCAGAGATCGATGCGGGAACTGGACGCTGAGGAGCTAAGAAACCAAGGTCTAAACAAAGGTGTGGAATGGACTTTTATCCCTCCCGCTACCCCCCATTGGGGTGGGGCGTGGGAAAGGCTTATTCGTAGCGTAAAGACGTCTCTTAAAGTCGTCTTAAACCAGCGCGCACCACGGGACGAAGTATTAAGCACGTTCATGGCGGAAGTAGAAAATATAGTTAACAGTCGTCCCCTGATGCACGTGTCCGTTGAGAATGGTGGTGTAGAGTCTGTCACTCCAAACCACTTCCTTCTTGGTACATCGTCGAACCTGCCGACTATTGGAAAGTTTGAAGACTCTGATCTGTACCTGCGTAAATACTGGCGTACAGCTCAGAAACTGTCCGATATGTACTGGCAAAGATGGGTAAAGGAGATTCTACCCGACCTCATACCAAGAAGGAAGTGGCACGAGGAACGGAAACCGTTGCAAGTGGGCGATCTCGTCCTTGTCGTTGACCCAAACTCTCCCCGTAACTCGTGGCCCAAGGGTCTGGTGACACAGACGTTCCCTGGCAAGGACGGGCGCACGCGGCTGGTAGAGGTGAAGACGGCGACCGGAACGTGGCGCCGGTCCGCGGCACGCGTCGCACCTATCTCTTTGGTAGAAGAGTGCTAAAGCACTAGGGTGGGGAATGTTAGCGACGCGCACCTAGGTCAATGTAATTTATTGTGTTGGCAACTATTTAGTTATTAATATTTAAAAAAATAAGGTACTTTTAAGTTTCATTGTAACTTACCCTGTTTTATTTTTGTTAATGGCGGCCGCAGTCAGTTCTCTGTAAGACGCGAGCCACTCCGCTTAACTTTGTGCTAAGTTCTAATAAAAAAACAGTTAAAACCTCATTCTGGACTTCTCATTCATCGAACCAGCGCCCACCAGTCACACAGACTATTATGCCAGAATAGCAGACAAATAAATGCATCTGCTACAAGATAATCGAAAATGACTCCACTATTTATCTATACGCAGTTCGTCAATAATTTGGGAATGGTAATGACTTGCTTGTTGCGATAGAATAACCCTTGAGCATTGCTAGTTTGAACGCATTTTAGCAACTTTAATTTTAACGTCAGTTTGAGAAGCAAAAGTTTTTTGATGTTGACCTTCATACGTATAGCACCTATCTAAATATATAATATGTGCCGTTCTTGAAGGAATTTAAAAATAAACCCCTCCTAAGCACCAAGTATCAGGTTTCAGCCCACTTAACTGTGCTTCAAATCTTCGAGAATTCTTCAGTTTGTTGGTTTAACTGTATTTTTCCGGAAACCCGAGAAGTTCGTCTTGTAGAACGAGGTTTCGAAGTCTTAATACTAAAAGCTTTTATCAACGCGATTTTTCGCCTTTTTTGCTCGATATTAATAAACTATATTTACCAAACTTTCTACGGTTAGATGAACATGATGTAATTATCACACTCGTTCGTTACCTGCAAAGAAAAACAAACATTAAGTCAATAAAAACAATTATAGTTAAATTTTCATGAAATTGCACAATCTGATTGACTCTAAAGGTGCGTTCAAACTAAAAGAGCATTCGCTGTTCTAACCTCCCACTCTACGAAATTCGATCGGTACACAAAACGTGATTGGTTGATTTCGTAGAACGGGCGCTAGAACAGCGAATGCTCTTTTGGTTTAAACGCACCTTTAGACGCTATTTATACAGTAGGCCAAGCCAACACGCCATTCTGCAATCGTATACGACAAGCGACAAGCAATAATCGTATATTGTATGTGAATGACAGATTCGAGCGAAAACCACGTGATCATTTCCATACATCATTTGGTTTTACGTGACTTAGGCCTGCAGTAATGGACAAGGACCCAATGATGTACATTCATTCTTATTTTAAAGAAGCTAAGTGTTAAAGTGCATTCAGACCAAGCGAACATTCGCTATTCTAACCTCCCACTCTATGAAATTCGATCATTACACAAAACGTGATCCCTGGTCACCTGACATGAAGACTTTCATAAGGGCCATGTCGGCACGGCTGGTCAACACAACTGGAGACCAAAGGGCTGGCGCATACCTCTCTCAACGCATCGCTCTTGCAGTGCAGAGAGGTAACGCCGCCAGCATTATGGGCTCCATGCCGCAAGCGGACCTGCTGGAGGGTGTGTTCTTTTTATAATAGGATTTTATCTTTGTAGGTAAGTTTAGTTTTAATATTATATTTTTAGTTTTAATTTGTTCTTTTCTTTTGTAATTCTTTGTTTATTTGTATGGAATAAAGTTATGTCTAACCCAAAACGTGATTGGTTGATTCCGTAGAGCGGGGGATAGAACAGCGAATGCTCTTTTGGTCTGAATGTACCTTTACGTATATGTTTTTGCAACAGTCAATTTACAAGTACAACTAGTATAAGTACAATTTACAAGTTTATACTCGTAATAACCGTACATTAGTACTAATATTGAAGTGCCCCTATCAGCTAAAAATGTCCAATGTCGGTTTCATGACTGTACTAACATGTGTCCGATGACCTACTCCCCATTTTATCGCAGAATATAATTTCGCCGACAGATCTGGCCTACTACCGCGAAAATCGAAATTCGTACATTTCGAGGATTTTCTCTGTCACTTAAAAGAAGGCGTCATTACAGTGAAAGAGACAAATCCTCGAAATTTACAAATTTCGTTTTTCGCGGTAGGGCCGCAGTTGTCAAAATATTAGCCAAAATGAAAGTTGCGAAACAATAATTAGCCAAATCTTGGTATGACAAATTAATCATCGTCAAAAAGTTAAAGTTAAGTAGTTTAATGAAACTAAGGCCGATAAGTATTCATAATATGAATTCATACTCTGATTCCGGATGTATAAGGCCGGCCTAAGGGTTATGCATTTGTATCGTGACTGTCATTTTCCAATCGTATATTCTTCAGCCTATTCTGCAGTATATCGTGTATGTGTCAGCCTCCGTAGCCTAGTTGCCAGTGACCCTGCCTACGAAGCTGGAGGTCGGGTTCGAATCCCGGCGAGGGCATTATTTGTGTATTTATTTATCACAAATACTTGTTCCTTGCTCATGGCTGTATATGTATTACAGTAATCTAAATGTATTATAGATATTGTCGCCTGGTACCCACATCACAAGCCTTAATTGAGCTTACCGTGGAGCTAGGTTGATTTGTGTAAAATGACCCAAGATATTTATTTATTTATTCTTGGGACTAAAATTGAAGTGTCCTAACCGGTGGCTGTCATCTAAAACTGTCCAACACTGGTGTCACCGAATGAGATGTCGTAAATAATTCTCTACAGGCCATTGTATCCCAGGCTTTACCGAATATAAATGGTGCGATTTGCGACCTCCTGTATTTTATGGACCCACGCGTGGCAGTGATGGTTATTTACGGAGGGACATAGTCACACAAGATTTCGTATCCAAAGGGTAGCACAAACCTATTAGCTTGAGTTCCTGAAAATGGGCTGCGTTTGCAAACTTTTTTAAATCCATTGCCAGTGCATTTTCAAACACATCAATAGGGATGATGACTGTAGTTAAAATAAATTATTTAACATTATGCACGACATAATACACGAAGAAATTATTACTAAGATGTAGATTGCAGTAATTTTTGTACAGAACTTCTTAGCATATTTTCTTAGGGTAGCTACCATAGCGACACGTAAGCGACAAAAAGTAGATGTTTTCATGGAATGCTCCAGAATCCCATTTCCAATAAATGAAATTTCAGTGACAATTTAATCCCTTAGTCGATTCTTACCGAGAAAAGTCGGGGTGGAATTACTGTACTATATCTATCTACCACATGAATCATTAGTGAGAAATGCTATTTCTATAGTACTCCGCCGAGTAATCCGAAGTCCTCGCGTAGTTAGTTCGTACTCACTAATTCCGGTTTAAACAGCAACTGCAAAGCCTTCACACGAAATATCCAAGCTATTGCAGTAAGCTCTCGACATTTCTATACAGAATTTCGGGTGCACTCTACATAACTACGTAGGTATGCAATACATACATGCTATATTAAGTACATAAGTTTGCGGCTGCAATGTGGTTTGTACAGTTGTCATTAACTCAGATATATCTGAGCGGCCAAGGTGCTTACAACTATCCACATCTCGATCTTCGATGCAAGTGCCAAAAAATTTTTCGACAAGGGTGAAAGTTGGAGCCCGAGTGAAACGAGGGTGACAATCACCCGAGTTAAAAAGAAGTTTATTACCTACACGTGTATCGAACGACTTTTTTCATAACATGTGCCTTAAAAAGAGAAATTAACGCACGCGAAGCGTGTGCAAAGTTTACTTTTCCGCACTAGTTAGGAAAAAATATTAACATGGTTAGGTGCCACCAAAACCGTAACTACTATAATATCTTTGACTTCGACTGTACATATTTTAGAGCACCGTGCCCACTCCCAGGTATCTGAGGGCGACTGTAGATACTAATATTACTAATGTACCGGTGCCATGCGACGATCACATTAATAATATAGAACTATTGCCTAATATTGCCTTGGCCGTGTGGTGACGGCAGTAAGAATACATTTGTCACCACCACAACTCCTCCTGCGGGTGTCGTAAGAGTCGACTAAGGGATTGAAGTGTCACTAACCATTATTTGACAAGAGATTGATGATGGGCAGCAGCGTCATCATAGTGGACATATTACTGCGATCGCCAATCCGCTTGCCCAGCGTGGCGATTATGGGCATTTACCTCCTAATGCGTCTGCGTCTATACGCATAGTTAATAGGAGAGGCTTACGTTCAGCAGTGGACTATCATAGGCTGATGATGATGAATATTGCCTTATATTTTGAATATCTACTCCCATATGAGTAAATTATGAACTAGTAGGTAGGTACAATACAATGCAAGTTCAAAAAAATGAAGTTCAAAACGAGTACCTACCGATAAATTAAAACATGATCGAAGAGAAAAAATGCATAATTTTAAAAATGCGGATCCACGCTGCCATAAAGCGAATTGCGAGTCCATGGAGGAAAATGCGGAGAAAATGCGGAATGCGTATCGGGCAACACTGGATTCTAGTAAAATGTAGAACAACTGAGGATTACTTCATACTTTCAAGATTATAGTCGTAAGTCGTAAGATGTGAAGGAGAAACCCTACGGTTTCAAGGAAAGTATTTATATAAGGCAATGTCTAAGTACTTAATAATGCAGCCAACCTAAAACAAAATTACTTTTTATTCAAATGTCTGCAGTATGCGTAATAGTAATGCATTCCTAAGTTAAACAGCAAAGTTAGATGACAAATGTAACCCGTCATCGTTAGATTTCGTGTATCGAACAGCACCTCGCCGCGCCATATTTCATCAACTTCCACGGTCGCTACACAGTCTAAATATACGAGCTAAATCAGTTCTATAACTGTATAAGTCCGCTGGATGCGGTTGGCGTAGGACCAGTCATTATGGCAATCTTTGGGGAAGGCCTACCCAACTAGCAAAATTTCGTCATATAATCGTCGCGGAAACGTAACATATTCAGGCTTTTAGCTTATGAAATTGGTCATAAAAACGTAATAATTACGTTTATATAACGCGATTTGGGCCCACATTACTCAGCTTTTTAGCCATATAAAAGCCATTTAACTGAAATTGCCACCACTTATTAGTCATATAATAATCATCGCCGTGACCACTTTATAGCTAACTAGCTGTATAATAGCGACTTATATAGCTTTTATATGATTTTTAATCATATAAGAGCCATATAACCGTTGAGTTAGTTATTTATTGATCATATAATTGCTACTTATATGCCAAATTTGTGGAAT
>JALPQI010024447.1:0-11422 GCA_025490895.1 Thaumatotibia leucotreta
GAATATTCCTTTATAAATAATTGATGATGGCTACAGTGGTGAAACTTTGGTGGTTTGGTCACGTAGGAAACATATGCCCTAGACGGCCCCCGACCCCAGCAGACTAAAGAAGCGATGGCTAGACGTGAAGGCTGACATGATTGTGAATGGGCTTACGGTAGACGATGCCCAGGATTGCGCAAAGTAGAGGAAATGTATCAGGAAAGCGGACCCTGGCAAAAGCCAGGATAACGCTAGGTAGAAGAGGGCTGCAGCATCATCATAGTGGATACACTACTACGATCGCCAAGCCGATTGCCCAGCGCTGCAATTACATTTACTTTTTAATGCGTCCATACGCATAGATTAAGGAGAGGCCGTTGTTATGTTATGTTATGTTACGGAGGGACGCTCGACTGGACTGAAGCGGGCTGTCGAGCATCCGATATGCTCATTCACCCTATTTCCCTTAGCTGGAGCTGCAGGTTAGTGTTCCGGTAGCGTTCCCCCAATACTTCCCTCTGGCTTTCCAATTTTCTTGCACAACTGCATTACGTCTCTAAGGTCGACACACTCGTCTAGGGCTACTTAGACTGTGTGTGACTCACAAGTTGTAAATCGCAACCCAAAGCTCAAAAGAATGCAATGTTTTGGTGGAACGACAAGGAGATCCATGGAAACAAAGACAACATTTTCCTCGACACAAATAATTGTGGCTTAGTGAGCTAGTGGCATTGGAGAACACTATACGTTGACACTGAAGACCTAGAGTTACTCTGAAGACGTGTTATTATGGTATAAATCTCGTTGCGTTTTGCCGTCCCTCTTACGTGATACGTTGCGATTCGCAGTTGACAAGAAATCGAACAGTAGATTTTTCATCTCTTCTTTGTCTTTGGGGCCAAATGCAACCATCCTTATTTACTTGGTGAAGGTGGCAGGAGTCCGCTGGATGTGGGTGGCGCAGGACCGGTCATTGTGGCAATCTCTGGGAGAGGCCTATGTTCAGCAGTTGTCTTTCGGATGATATGATGATCACATCAGTCCTGTTTTGTAGAAAGGTAAGCACATCCGAGATACTATTTTGCAATTTAAGATGACAATAGCAAGCAATTTCTGAGTTAGATTGGCTAAGGATGAATGGTGCACTAGAAGAGAGGCTTATGCTTAATGCTATTAAGGCATGTGTAAAATTGTATTTGCATGCATTTCATTATGTTTTATTGCAAATAAATACCTATAACTATGACTAAAGTCCATTCATCCTTAGCTGCCTTATATAGTAAACAGCATTCTAACCTAAAAGTACAAGTTTTCTGTTGTAAACTGCTGTTTCCTTGATAAAAATTAAGCAATTTACTGTTCATTATGGATGGACTGCACAAATATAGGCTCAGGTATTTTGGTATAGGCAAATATGGCAATTTGCCGTGTGGTGACGGCAGTAAGAATACATTTGTCACCACCCCAACTCCTCTTGCGGGTGTCGTAAGAGTCGACTAAGGGATTTAAGTGTCACTGACCATTCTACAAGATTGATGATGGGCAGCAGCGTCATCATAGGGGACACATTACTGCGATCGCCAATCCGCTTGCCCAGCGTGGCGATTATGGGCATTTACCTCCTAATGCGTCTATACGCATAGTTAATAGGAGAGGCCTATGTCCAGCAGGGGACTAACATAGGCTGATGACGTTGACGTTGACGTTGACGAAATATGGCAGATTACAAAAGAAAACGTGTACTTTTAGGTTAGAAAGTTGTTTACTAGATAAGACAGCTAAGGATGAATGGACTTTATGCTCAGCAGTGGGCGATAAATGCCGATGATGATGATGATAAGTATAAGTGTTAACACATTTCACGACAACTTGAATTCAATCATTATATAACTTTTACGTGCATTTACACCGGTATTGTAAACGATATTCCTTTTTAAAAGTCCATAAAGGGATTTTATTTCGCTTTTAATAGCAATTTGCATAGAATTTCCTAATTTATAGCTCTATAACTGCTATGAAACTCAAAACCAAGAAAATAAATCTATTTAAAACGGTTTGGTAGTACATTATAAGGTGACATATTGGACGAGATTATATCATGCACCGTGGACACATAAAATAGGTGTTAATTTTGAACTTCATTCATACGAAATGGAGTCTTTCTTGTGCTTTTTTTGGTTAAATGAGATATACTATTTATTTTATGGTACAACTATAGTTGTTTAGTTAAAAAAATTTGAATTGTAGTTTTCTAGTAATAATAATAAAGTACTACAGCTTATAAATTTGTCAATTATAATATCGAAGCCCATTTTTTCTAAAATTTGCCACTTAAATCCTCAAATCCTCCTTGATTTTATTACATTTTCTATTTCCTGAGACTTCAGGTAGCTGTAAAGGCGAGGATTATAAGCGAAGCCGAGGCTTTCAGGATTTCAGCAAATTGTTAAGGAAAAACGCCTTATGAAATTTTTATTTTTTCACAAACCCCGGGTAATGAACAAGCGAATCTCTGTGTAATCGAAAAATACGTCTTGAGAGAAATTATGTTTGGGTCATTTTAATTCGGCATTGTAAATATCATTGTCATCATCATCATCAGCCTATGTTAGTCCACAGCTGGACGTAGGCCTCTCCTATTAACTATGCGTATAGACACATTAGGAGGTAAATGCCCATAATCGCCATTCGCAATAATGTGTGTGTCCACTATGATGACGCTGCTGCCCAATCATCAATCTTTTCTCAAATGGGCAGATTGGTCAGTGACACTTCAATCCCTTAGTCGACTCTTACGACACCCGCAGGAGGAGTTGGGGTGGTTACACATGTATTCTTACTGCCGTCATTTTTTACTCTAACAATGATTATATGATTATATGTAATAATAATATGTATACCTGTACCAAATTGCTAATTTCTAGTTTTAACAGCCATTGCACTGAGCTATGATAGACGGACAGACGGACATGGCGAAATTATAAGGGTTCCTAGTTTACTACGGGACCCTAAAATCCTAGAACGTTGTTATAAAAATGTATCTACTCGTAGCCTATAATAGTAAGCTCAAATTAATAAATAGATACTTTAAAAAACCGACTATCATTTTGTTTTCATCACACTTGCTGTCTAAGCGCGTCATTGCTTGCATGCGTAGCGGGAGTAATAGAAAAACGAAAGTCCCTAGGGAGTAATAGAAATGTGAGTACGTCATAGAATAACGTTTTGTCTTAAAACTTAGTTTTTTTGTCCGGAAGTGTGATAAAAACATTGTATGCATCACGGTCGGTAAGTGGAATCAGCCTATGACTCGAGTCATTAAAAGCCTTCTTCTAACACTCTTGTTAGTAATTCCGTTCTTACCTCCATGCACAATGCTATTAGTTCTTCTTCAACTGTATTAGTATGGATGAAAGTTATTTATTTATTTATTTAAACTTTATTGCACAATATAAAAGAGTACAAATGGCGAACTTAACGCCTTAAGGCATTCTCTACCAGTCAACCATTGGGCTAAACAGAAAGCTTTGGTTTGGTGCAGGATTTAAACTTTAGTGATATTGATTCTTTAATCAAGTCAATTATTATTTTATATAAATAAAATACTTGTACTTACACAAATACAAAATTTAAATACATATTATATAACATAGACATATTTACATACATACATGTAATGTGTGTAAATATGTGTTATGTATTATTTATTATAATAAACCTGTAAGGAAAGTTCCTTGAAAAAGTCCGAATCTCAGTCTTAATTCGCGTTGTCAGTTCCCGCTCCTATTTTGAACTTAATTCCAAGATTAATGTCATTAGGCTTTAGCAAGCTTTTTCTGTAATCTTCTTAAGAGTTGGAGCTTCGTTTGAAGATACTACTTATACTTAAATAGTATTTATCATTTTAAGGAAATGCTTGACGAATATGTGATTATTGATTACCAAGAGCTTGAAATTGCCGTGTAGTGACGGCAGTAAGAATACATTTGTCACCACCTCAACTCCTCCTGCAGATGTCGTAAGAAGAGAGGGATTGAAGTGTCACTGACCATTATTTTATAAAAGATTGATGATGGGCAGCAGCATCTTCATAGTGGACACATTACTGCAATATCCGCTTGCCCAGCGTGGCGATTATGGGCATTTACCTCCTAATGCGTCTATACGCATAGTTAATAGGAGAGGCCTACGTCTAGCCGTGGATTGTCATAAGCTGATGATGTGATGTATATTAAAGGGCCCTCCTAAAGTTAATTACTTAGTAATAAGAACGCGATCGGTAATATGCTTTAAAAAATGTCTCTGGAAGTAGGTCTGAGACCAGCAAATTGCATGTTTAACATTTATAAGTCTCATTCATAATATATTCATAAGTCTCGACTTGATAGAATTCAAAAAAAATTCTGTAGGTCTCTTGACTACAGAACTGGTTGCTATGGTATTGATTACCTCGCTTCTGCAGCCAAACATAGCCTTCCTACCTTGGAAAATAGAAGATCTTATCTTGATGCCTTATTTTTGTTCAAAATTGTTAGAAATCATATCGATTCAAATGTATTATTAGACAAAATATCATTCAAAATTCCCCGTGTCCACTCACGTTCAAAACCCACATTCTCCTTTTCAACCTGTGGTTCAAAGTATGCCAAAAATTCTTTTTTCAGGCGCTCTTGTAGTATGTACAATAAGTCACTTAACTCAATTGATATTTTTGCTCATAGTTTGTCCGTCTTCAAAAATAAGATTCAACATATTTTGTTCTTTTATGATACTGATACTATTAGTTAGAAAATCAGAAATACATTGTTTTTGCAATAATTAATGATCTGGTTCTGGCATTTTGTATACTTGTACTTCTTTGTTATTTGTAACCAGTAAGTAGTACGCAATTAAAATACTTACTTGTATTTGTTATTAGTATAGGAAACTTTAGGCCTTTCTGTAATAACATTTTTGTAGTATTTTATGTAAATGGCTGTTTGTTTTTCTGAATAAATAATAAAAAAAAAATATTTGATAAACAAATAATTAAATCTTAGTACCCACTACACTATACTCTGTTTGGTTAGGTATTTTAAAAAAGGTAAACAATCTTGCAGTATCTTTTTGTTGAACAATGCATTTAAAAATCCAAACTAGGTACTTAATGAATCAAAACAATGTAAATCACTGTATTTCCTTGCTATATTATGTATATTTGGTAAAACTTATTTTCTACTTGTAGTTTTTAATAAAAAGATACTGCAAGATTGTTTACCTTTTTTTAAATACCTAACCAAACAGAGTATAACTTTAATTAAACTTGCCGTGGGTCGACATGGTCTTTATTTATGATACATTCTGGTGTCGCACGATAATATAAATTCAATAAATTCAACTCACTTTGAATACAATTCATATCAATAAAATACTGAATCTATTCCATGCGTGTTCCACTTTACAATTGTGTTTATTTTCCATTGTGTAGCAACATATTCTCTATCCATTGACCAGTACGCTTGGCACATGATTGGTGCGACAGTATGTCGCTGCGAGATAGATTTCCCGTCTTTTGCTAACTAAACTTTATAACTGAAACTTATGTTGTTAATGTTAGTCTGTATATGTAGATGCGCACGCTCTATCTTGTTATTGCATGTTCCTTGTATTTTTGTGGACATCTGTTATTGGCTCTGTTTACTGTACACTCAGTTTTATAAATTTCTTATGCTGCCGTTGATGTCAAAAAAAAATCAATAAAAGAGGGACGGATAGCCCATCTCGCGGCGACATTATTGTCGCACCAATCATGTGCTAAGGCTACAGTGTAGCTTGGGCCCGTTTCTCGAAAGCTTGTTACTTGTATTAAAAGTAAGAGTCTCTTTTTTACACCATTAATTAGATAAGGACTTCCGCTTGTATTACAAGTTATAACCTGTTGAGAAATAAGCCTCAGGTCGATTTGGGTAAGGTTCACATGACATAAGTTCATTTTTATTTATTTTAAGAGTACCTATCACTAAGAATCATAAAGTAAATAATGCCACTGCAGTGCAGAAATTGCAATTTGACCCATTTATCAATATATGGGGTCAGTTTTATAGCAACGAAAAGATCCCAGATTTTTGCATAGGTACTTTTTAATGCCTAATAAATCCAAAGAAATGCCACTCACAACCTAAGGATTTCTGAACGCAGCATTTATTGCCAAAGATAACCTCCCGTTAGACGTCTTATGAGGAAGCTCTTGCCGATATTTCCGTCGGTAAAATTGCCAGTTCCATGTGTGAATATTTATAATTTTGAATTGACATAGCGAATCAAAATAATAAATAAAACTTATGCAAAATGAAAACGAAAGTAACTTTTTAAACTTGAACCACGTGAATGATTGCCAGCGGCAATGAATGAACGTTGCCGCAATGTCGAGGTCTCGATCAAGACCCATTTAAGTCAAAGCATTATTTCGACTATTCCCGTCAGCCTCCGTAGTCTACTTAGTAGTGATCCTACCTACGAAGCTGGAGGTTCCGGGTTGAAATCCCGGTGACGACATCCATTTGTGTATTTATTTATTGCAAATATTTCTTCCTTGGTCATGGCTGTCTAGTATTTATAGAATAAAATAGAATAGAAAATAGGTACACAGTTTTACAGTAATAGGTACTCGTACAATAAATACAAATGAAACCTTACAACTAGTTTACCATTGTTACACTGAAAAAGGTGAAAGGTAGGAGGTTATTTAAAAAAAACTGTTTATTTCAATCAATATTACTTACATTTTTTACCTTGTAACCTAGACTTCAATCTTATAATTAAAGATTTTTAGCATATTTAAGTATCTATTATACATATATATCGTCACTTGGTACCCACATCACAAGCCTTTATTGAGCTTATCGTGGCACTAGGTCGATTTATGTCAGATGTCCCAAAATACATATTTATTTATTTACTTCGACCGTTCCTGGCATATTGTGAGCGTCACTTATAGCTCTCGGCTTAGACCGAGACACTAGTGCAAATTCAAATATGTGGTGTGTCCCCAAATCCCAAAGTTGCTGCATCTGCAAAAACCGATATGTGGTGGATTTTAATGAATTCAGTTAATACCCTTTGTGTGTAGTTGCTAGGTTACTATGTCAAAGTCATAAAACAATCACATAGCGGATTTCATAGGCGCGTCAACGCAATGCTCTATCTAGCAAGTGATATCTACGCGATCCCATGCTGACGCAAGCTCGTCTAATATTTACGATGCGGTCCAGACAGTTCGATTGTTAATAGATTCCAAGCTTGAAATATCGACTTTATTTTTGACGGCATTAAATAAAGAAGGCAGTTTATTTATTCATTATCATCAGCCTATCTCAGTCAACTACTGAACAATTGAACATATCTCCGATAACCTATGCGTTTTGACGCAATTGGAGCATTATGCCTATAATCGCCACGCTGAGCAAGCGGGTTGCCGATCGCAGTGTCCACTATGAAGACCCTGCTGCCTATCATCAATCGCCAGTTAATAAATGTTCAGTGATATTTCAATCCCTTAGTCGACTTACCTTTAAGACTAACCCCTTATTCATAAACGTCTGTTAACTTAACAAGCCGCTAATAAGTGTTTGTCCCTTTCGGTATTAACAATTTTATAAGAGCAAAAAGGAACAACCAATTATTAGCGGCTTGTTAAGTCAGCAGACGTTTATGAATAAAGGGGTAAGTCTTCCGACTCTCTCTCTTAGTTTAGTTTCATGGGTCCAAAAAATATGAAGTCAATAATAGTTAGCTTACAGAATACTCTAAAATAAAAGTATTTCCAACATAAACAATCAGCTTAGACGTTTTTGAATAATTACGGAACCCTACACTGAGCATGAATCAACATGCTCTTGGCCGTTTTTTTTATATATAATATCATCGCTTGGCCAATCACAATGCAGCAAGCCTTATTTGAACTTACGCTAGGATTATTTCGATCGATTTGTATGAAATTATCCATGATATTTATTATTTTATCACAATTTTACTTAAAGGTATTTTACATTTTATCTTTTCTCCTAGCTACACTTAAAGGTACTAACCAAGATCAAAGGACATTTCTGTGAAGCGTGTTTCTCGTGACCTTCTAGCATTATTTACTAACACAGATCACTTTAGGTATAAGACGGATCATATAGGAAGCCAGTCACAGATACGTATACAAGGTGAAATCTTCAGTTCAGGCACTGTCTGTGCTAAAAAATAATCCTGATCCGACGTAGGATTCGGCAAACTCCCACGGAACCGCTGAAACACTACTCCCTTTGGCCATTATGCGTGAACTGCCGTCGTGTTCTTAACGTGAACGAACTTTTTATCCATCCTGCTCGTCCTCTCCTCACGTATGGGCATAAGCGTACTGAATATAATGTAGGCCCCGTTTATAACGCGGCGGCAGCTCATGGTATAGTCCATTTCAAATACGAAGGCCCGATGCCACTCGAAACTTTTGTCATTTAATTGGTCCACTACAAATTGGCACGCGTCGTACACCGATATATGGATAAAATATCACGCCACAAAAGGGTCTGGCCAGGCCTACTACCGCGAAAATCGAAATTCGTAAATTTCGAGGATTTTTCTCTGTCACTCAAACGAAGCCGTCATTAGAGTGCGAGAGACAAATCCTCGAAATTTATGAATTTCGTTTTTCGCGGTAGAGCCGCATCCTGAGCCATCAGGCCTGATCCTATCGTTGACGCCTAATGACTTTGTCAATTGGAATCGGGCCTTCGTATTTGAAATGGACTTTACGACTACAGACGTCAAGACTATGGGACAAACCTCGTATTAAAAAACGTCGTACGAGACACGTGCAAAAAGGAAATTTGTAACTCGTGTCGATTTAAGACATCGCCACGTACTAAAAAACGTCGTACGAGACACGTGCAAAAAGTAAATTCGTAACTCGTGTCGATTTAAGACATCGCCACTCGTTTCGAAATCCTAGTTTTTCGCACTTGTGTCGTAATGTACTATTTTATATTCTTTTATTCCCTCACATGTGTGATAAAAACCATTGTGTGTGCCACTGGCGGTACAAGAATTATGTACTCCTGTGAAGTAAAACCCGCGCCTTCAGTTTGAGCTTTACTTTTACACCTTGTTTAAAATTATTTCTTATTAACCGTTCTTGCTATAAAGTAATATACACCGTGTTTTTATTGATTTCCGTTAAATAGGACAGGTTACTTGGGACATTTATAGAAGTTGCTTGGGATATCGGCTTTTGTTAATTTCGTAATTTTTTTTTTGTTTTCATACATAATAATTGTAATGGCAAGTGTGAGATAACCTTAGCAATAAGATCTCAGGTGACTGATGGCACACGTCAAAATAACTAACATTAGGATGTAATAAAGGTTGCAATACACTTGTTCAGTCATTAAACTTTTTTTTTTAATAACTCAATAACAGTAAGAGTTAAGACACTAGTTTCTTAGAGAAATTGATTATTTTTGACTTAAATAAGCTTCCCTTTACTTTAACGGAAATCAATAAAAACACGGTGTAAGTGTTAGATTTTAAGATATCTATCTCAAGGTCTTTGATGCCTGAAAATAAATGTCATCTTAGCTGCTACGCACTCTAGTCTAGTGTCGTTCTAGTCTGCAGTACAAATAAATCGATTCTCTTTTGTTTGACGACCCGATATCCGATCGAACAATATTAGATACGAAACGTATTTGCTGGGAGAGGACTTTCGCAACCTCCTATCTAAGACTAACTTGATGGAAATAACGTCCGTATTCAAAGTGGAACAAAGGTGATAATTCTATGAATAGATTGCTTTAGATCTGAGGTTGCGTAAAATATAGTGACGATTTCTGGAAAAGGAATGAATTCTATTCCTTTCTCAGATTAAGAATAAAAATAGATTAGATTAGATACAGATTCCTTTTTGGATCTGTTTGAACATTTCCGAGATGAATGTTTTTAGTTAGGTTTAGTAAATAGGATTGGTACTATTTCACACAATTTTGTTGCGCATAGAATATTATTTTACTGATATTTATTGGACGTAATTTTGCAAAAGGTAACCAATCCACACGAATCTGTCATTTTAAAGGTTGACTTTGTTTCTTGTGATTTAAAGTGATAAATTACAATGGAGAATGCATGAAGTTTGGTTCCCTTTTGCATAATTACGTCCAATTACAGTGTTTAGAATTAAAACTAACGTGAGACTCAAACATATTTAAATATTTATCAAACGGGTTACTTCTAGCTGCCCATCATCAATCTTCTATCAAAGAATGGTCAGTGACACTTCAACCCCTTAGTCGACTCTTACATCCACGGCTAGAGTTGGGGTGGTGACAAATGTATTCTTACTGCCGTCACTGCACGGCATAACACGAATTAAATATAAACTTATATTGCATATTTAATTTATTTATTCAATTTAGTGTTTTTTTTATTAGAGTATTAATTATACTTATTTTCAATATTTTTGCCAAATACCTACAGCCGAATGTACAGTCGACGTCAAAGATATCGTTACGGTTTAAAATATATTTACACGACCTTAATGTCAAGGCAATAAAGTCGTGTAAATATATTTTTGGCCCCTAAACCGTAACGATATCTTTGACGTCGACTGTACAATAACAAATAAACAAAATTCACTCCTTATTTTCATATTTTCAACAGCGGACATCTCAAACGAAACGTGTTTCACAATGAACTTAATTTCCGACTTTCCCGTCAAAATTATCATTCCCTCAGAACAAAAAATCCACGGACTAAATTGAAATATACAGAGGCATTGTGCTGAATAAAAAGAAACATCGTATCAGCGGACACAAGAACAAAAGGCTATTAGAAGGGCAGGAAGTTCTCTACAGGAGGCATTTGCCTCTGACAGGGCGGATGGCGGGGCCAGGCATAGGCGGCAGCGGGAGCGGGAGCGGAGGCGACAGTGCTATTGGAGGATACATATGTGCATACTGGCAATAATAGTAATCTGTATTACGAAAGATGTTTGAATTTATCATAGTAACGGAATATTTATATTTTTGTACACTCTGTCATGTCGCCTTGAACGAAACACATATTAGCCACGGAAACTAGCTTATTATTATACTATCGAGTTCCACTATTCTGCTGCAGTCCCTTTTTTTCTAATGCGTGCAACGGTTAGTTTTCGATGAATGAAAAACCTCATATTTTAACGAAGCTTGTCGTCTTAATTTGTATGTAGCGATTTTTTTTTCTAATAATTTCCACGTCACTGATCAGTGCATAGACATACCGAAGGGTTAATCACGTAAACTTACGCTTATTATTATCCTCACGTTTTGGGCATGACGTGGTCGCAGACAGACTGGCAGAAAAATGTATTAACACATAGATATTCAAGGTCATTGTATCAACACCTTCTAGCTGCCTACCTGCCTGCCTTGTAGCCTGCCAC
>JALPQI010024449.1:0-11125 GCA_025490895.1 Thaumatotibia leucotreta
TCTACTCCCGCTGTTTCCCACCATTTTTTTTAAAGCAACGCCATGGCAATTCAGCCAAAGCCAAATTTAAAACAACATAAGAAAAAATATATAAAAGTAATTTCCCCTTTGTGTCCGTTATGGTCAGACAACTACTGAACCCTACACTGAGCATGGCCCGACATGCTCTTGGCCGGTTTTTTTAGTTCAGGCAAATGTTTTTATTAGGTAAAGTCAATAAGAAAATTGGGCTGCCGCTTATCGACTCTATTTGGTCAAGTAATACAGACGAAAAGTGATAGACCACTTTCTTGGCTGACCCAGGGCTAGAAACCGGTTTTTAATATTTCTGGAATATCTCCTTGAAGACTCCTAATTATTTTGTTATTTCATATATTAAATCAGGTATTTTTAGGCTTAATAAATTTTACACTTTTATGACATTCACAATAAAGTGCAAATGTTTACATATTTTGCTGCTCATATATTTATATTCATGGATAATCTATTGAGAAGGGTGGGAAATCTATAGTATTAGAAATCTGTAGTATTGCATATTAGGAATCAGTGTTATTCGGAATCTGTTGGGTTGAGAATTTGTAGTATTGGGAATTTGTAGTATTGGGAATTTTTAGTATTGGGAATTTGTATTATTGGGAATTTGTAGTATTGGGAATTTGTAGTATTGGGAATTTGTAGTATTGGGAATCTGTAGTATCAAGAATTTGTAGTATTGGGAGTCTGTAAATTTGGAATTTTGTAGTATTGGTAATCTGTAATATTGGGAATTTGTAGTATTGAGAACTTGTAGTATTGGGAATTTGTAGTATCGGAATTCTGTAGGTTTGGAATTCTGTAGAATTGGGAATCTGTTGACATGTTCATAATTCGGCAAATCTGTAGCAAATGTGCGTCAGGCTTGTCACTACTACGAATACAAAAAAAAAAACACCGCGGCAACAGTATTCAATGTTCTATCGATCTTCAAAATAAATTATCACATTTTTATTATTTGTTGCACTCAAATTGCGTCGCCTTCTTATGTAAATCCATTTAAAACTCAAAATCATCTACCGTTAATGGTAAATAATTAAATAGGTATGTATAATTTTGAAATGTATTTATTTATTATTGTTTGTTATTAACTCAGCTTCTTTTAAGATTGTTTAATGCCGTGGCCGCAGCATAATCCGGATTGTTTTTTAAAACCGTCTTTAATTTCTGGTAGTTTTCCTATTAATTAATAGGAAAACTACCACATTATATTTAAATTAAGCCTGGATCTGGAAAGCTTTTATTCTGTGATATTTTCACTAACCGTACGTTTTGGATTTTGTTATTTATGGAATAATTGTTAATATTAATCATACGTGCAGTAGAGTAAGTAAATTCGTCATCGTAATCGCCAACCCTGACATCAAACTGTCAAATGCTACGGTTTTGCTACATCCGTTGCGAGGTATGATATCACTTTTACTGACTTATTATTAAAAATGAAAATATAAATAAGAATACTAAATATTTATTAAAAAGAAGGGCTCTTTGCCTTTCTACTCGGTACTCGGGCGTTGTGGTTGATATTTATAAATGTCTGCATGTTGGTAGTGTTTATCGACATAATATATTATTTCCTTTACTACAGTAATACGTTTTTCTAAATAAACAACTAACAATTAAATGCGCCACAAGTTGCTCGAAAATTTACAAGTTATTTATTTATTTTTTGTATGTTTTTGGGTTCAGGTTTTTGTATTTTTTGGCTTTAGGATGGCCAAAAAGTTTTTTAAGACAAATTAATGGAATAATTTAAATTACCTCTTCAAATTGAAGTAATTAATAAAGGCAATTTTGTCATTTCGTGTAAAATTAAATGATATTTATTACTTTTAACGTTTTAAATAGCTTATAATGTAGTCGTTATCATTTCTGAAAAATACCATAAAAATTTGAAAAAGCCATAAAAAAATAATAAAAAAACCGGCCAAGTGCGAGTCGGACGGAAGGGTACCATTATCAATTTATTATTTTAAAATACAGTTAAATCAACCTACCTCAAAAACTATAAGAGATAATTTAGTCAAACCAAAAATCGTTCATAGAGTTTATTAATGTGCGTAACATATATTTTTTTTAGAATTTTATATCGCGTAGTTTAAAAAATAGAGGACATAATTTTCAGACTTTGAGAGCTGATAACTCGAAAACGATTTGCTTAAATAAAAATGTGATTTATAAACCTTCATATCATTTTCAAAGACTTTTCTATAATACGTAATACCCCACACGCTTATATACAACTAAAAAAAAAATTTCTATCCCTCAGTTACATGTATGGAGGGCCCCCTCCCCAATGGTTTTTTTTTACAATTTAGTATCATAATCCTCTAGCGGTTCATACAACACATAGCCTTACAAAATTTCGTTACTGTAGCATTTATAGTTTCCGAGTAAATCGACTGTGACAGACGGACATGACGAATCTTTAAGGGTTCCGTTTTTGCCATTTTGGCTACGGAACCCTAAAAACATGATTATTTCTAAGTAAGTTGTGGGGCATTCAATTGTTAGTTGTATATAGAGTCAGAAAAACGTATTACTGTTCACGACTCATGTTTCACCCTGTATTTTTATTTCGCTGTTCCTGGTATCATTATAACTTTGATTAGATTATGTATAGATACGGATGTAACCCCGAGATGATCCAATTGGCACGAAATCGGGATCTCATGACGGGATGTTGGCGAAATTGGTTGAAGTCGACTTTATTTTTTTATTATTTTTTTAACCTCCCACCCACCCTAATAATCATACACTTACCTTATACAATTCGTAGCTTTTGCTATAATTGTTTTTGAGCCTCTGAGACCGACCGGACACAGGCATAGGTTACCTACTTAAAGTGAAAAGATACCTTCCACAAAAAAAGTCTTAGTTTTTTATTTTCAGAATTATATTTATAACACCAATACACTTAGCAGGCTTATTTATGATGTTATTAAAACTAAGTTTTCTATTAATTGACTATAAAATTTTATTTTTAATTAACCGATACAACGAGGGAACTAACTAAACCGCAAGAAAGGTGTGTAAATAATGTATTCGGTATTACCTACATGACTTTAAGAATTTAATATTATATCGAATGAAAAACACCATATAATTTTTTTACGTAGCCTCTATTGTGTCCCACTGCTGGGAAAAGGCCTCCTTACATTTCCAAACTTCTCGATTTAGGGCTATTTCTGGCCAGTTGTTGGAAAATGCATCCAGGGTGCTTACTGCTTAGACAAGTTGCCAATCGCTAACGCTTAATCGTCAATCGTAAACGTAAGGCAGCTAACTGTCTTTGTTGCACTAATAAGAAAGAGTGACAGAGAGGTAAACTACGATACGCTATTAAGCGTTAGCGATTGGTAACTTGGCTAAGCATCCAGGTCATCCCGCCATCTCTTCTTTGGCCGACCAATTCGCCATTTCCACCTGCGGTATCCAGTCCGTAGCTACTTTAGCCCACCTCTATGGATCCACTTCACCGAGAATAATAATATTAATAACAAAATTATTTTCCTTGGAAAACATTTTCGAGTCAGGTAGGCAATGTAGCTTATGAATTTAGGTAGACTAGGTAAGTATGCCATTATTCCGTAGAAAGTAAAAAAATGGTAAACAAAATTTGTCAAATAAAGTCAGCCATATTTAATATGGCTGAATTTCCATAGCATTTGACGCCTTTGACACATCGTGAAACACGTTCGGAGATATATTTTTACGTCAATATTAATAAATATCAATAATTTTAACTAAACATGTATGTGAACTTCAGGTTTAAGGTTTTAAGTTGGCGATAAAACCAAGATTGTGTTCTGTAAGTGCTTGATAATAAATAATGAAAGTTTGAAGATTTATTTACCTTTTTCTGACTTTCACCTGAAAAATGGTATAGGTACACTACACGACTGAAATAATAAAATTGTTATATTTTGATCAACTTTTATACTCCTCCCATTTCAAGTTATTAAGTGATTTGCAACTTTATCCTACCATTCCTACCACAGAAAGTCGTAAACTCCGTAACTTTTTAATGGAGTTACGCAATTTCCCGATTAAATTATGTAGCACATCTTCCATAATGTGATTTATATCATTAAAAAATCGTTAAAGAAAGCTTATTTCACTGAAAATCAGCGTCGCGTATTTAATGTGCCCTGTGGCTCATTTCGTGACACCAAAGCTGAGTGCAGCCCATTTAGCGCAATCTGTTTTTATAGATATATTATGTTGTTTATAAGTTGTATTGTGCTAATAAAGTAAATTTTCTTTCTTTCTTATAAGTAAATTCCTTGTTTGATTAAAGTAACGTGGTGTGTTAATATTAGAAAATCTTAAGTACAGCCATCAGATCAGATATTATGTCGAAGCGGACATGATGGTTAAAAATGTCTGAACAGGATGCTTAGCCAAGTGGCCAATCGGTAACGCTTAGTAGCGTATCGTAGTTTCCCCTCTCTGTCACTCTTTCATATTAGTGCAACAAAGCCAGTTAGCTGCCTTTCGCTTACGATTGACGATTAAGCGTTAGCGATTGGTAACTTGTCGAAGCACCCAGGCCTCTAACGATGTGGCAATAAATAAATAAATGCGTCTTTCTCGTGGACTTTGCGAACGTAAATGACATACAAATTAGGTATTGACCACATCATTCTTAAGAACCAGCAGTTCTACCGCCAACGAAAATCCTCCGAAAATTGCGGGGATTTTTCTCTATCACTCTAATGACACCTTCGTTGGAGTGACAGAGACCAATCCCCATAATTTACGAACTTCGGTTTTCGCAGTTGCAGGCCAGTGGTCCTACCGCAAACTACTTACGAAATCTGCAAATTGCGGGGATTTTTCTCTATCACTCTAATGACACCTTCGTTGGAGTGACGGAGACAGCTTAGATCCCCGAAAATTACGAACTTCGGTGTTCGCGGTTCGCCAGAAGCCACTTATAGGCTTATATTCGTCCAACAAGAAAATGTTGGTTCTAGAGGCCTTAACTTTCATATGTTCTAAAGAAAGATTTGTAATGTAACTCATACAAAAAAATCTTCAAGACCGATAAAACTAAAGTATAACTTATTTATTGTATATGTTTTTTTATCAACCGTCCCCCCGGCAAGATTTTATATGCGTGGCGTCACGGTTCGCTCGCAGTCGCTCCCCATCCGCGTAAACGGCTGCTTACCTCGCCACAGCCACGAAGGCGTTAGAAAAAAAAGCGGTTCTATATTCAAAGTTGACGGCCGACCAATGGCGGCCGCGGTAGGCGGGGCGCCGCGCGCTGATTGGTCGCCGCGCGCCGGCTAGTGATGCGAACTCACTCCATTATAACGTCTCGCGACGTAACGACTTATTGTGACGTTTCTACGGCTTTCTTTAATTACTGTTAACTACGTTACAAATATCGTTACTATTTTATTATGTTTGGTTATTAACTTGGATAACGAGCCGGTTTTTGTAAAGTATTTAAGTTGTTATATCGTTACGAAACATTGTTTTGTAATGGCAATTAATTATTTTAATAGATATTTTATTGCTTGGGTACCAGTTATGTTGCTTACACAAGACGCCATCATTTCATTGGAGAAGGCGTTCACAAAATGTCAGCACAAGTTTTTTTTCCACGTAAATGTTTTCCCCTAGCTGTTTCCTCCTTGTCATTTCAGCAATTTTTTTTACAATAAAATCTATTTTTGCCACTCCCATATCGGTGTATATAATGCTTTTTATGGTGTTATTGGTATTATCAAAATTAGAATCCCTTCTAAAAGTTCAAAATCCAAAAACTAGCCATTTAAGATATGTTTTCTGACTCTCGTAATAGTCATAATTCTCATAAAATGTGATTTCGTATTTCGTCAAAATAAAAATAAAACATTGCGACATAGACATCCTTTCCCAAATTATTGTTAGTTTTTTCATACATTATGTTATGGGTCTATTTTTGAAAGAAAAAATAAGTAGGGGAAAATGCTAAACTCTGTTTACGTCAATTTTACAAAGGGATTATCAGAGGAAGCGGCAGATGTCCCTTTCTGTGTATCGAAACTCTAAGCCGTGCAGAGCGACAGCAATAGTTTTTTTTTAATATGTATTCTTCTAAACTCATAGACCCATTTCGTCTTATTCTCAGCAGTGGACTAGCTAAAATGTCGTTAATGATGATGATGATAGCTGTGTGGTGATGGCAGTAAGAATATATTTGTCACCACCCTAACTTTTCCCTCGGGTGTCGTAAGAGTCGACTAAGGACTTGAAGTGCCACTGAACATCCTGTGATAGAACATTGATGATGGGCAGCAGCGTCATCATAGTGGACACATTACTACGATCGCCAATCCGCCTGCCCAGCCTGGCGATTATGGGCATTATGGGCATTTTCTATATGCGTCTATCTACATATACGCATAGTTAATAGGAGAGGCCTACGTCCAACAGTGGACTGAGATAGGCTGTGATGTGATGATACTGATGATGAAATGAAAATAACTGGCCCGTTGCTAACACTTACTTGTCCAGTAATGTTACGAAGTAGGTACTAATAGTATTGAAAGGCAATAATAAAATGTTATTTATGTTCACGTTTCCATTTAAAATAAACATATAAGCGACATTTTGAACTAAAAGCGAAGATTTACGACCCCATTAATATCCTGGCCATGGTTGCACTTTATTTTATACATTTTCTAAATCGTAAATTTCAAATACCTACGTTTTAATGGCCATTTTAGTTTGCACACGTTATTGCTTATGGGTGTCAACCATTTTTAATATGCGCGGCTTATTTAAGAAAAAACGTTATACGCTAATAAAACGCCTCGTTACTTACAGAAAATAAACTGGTAAGTACTTATAGTAAGGTCATACCTATAGTTCCAATAACGCAGAATAAAAATCGATTTACGTTTATCTACAGATGTAGTGCAAAATCCTTTATCTTCTGCTTTTCACGGAAACGCCCGAATTAATTTCCCTGCCTCAATTAACTTCAGTGCAATATACATATACTGAAGTTCACTGTGACAGCAATATGAATTCGGATGTTTCCGTGAAAAGTAGAAGAAAAAGGATTTTGCACTACATCTGTAGGTGTTTTGTGGAATAACTCAAATTGTTTTATTAAATATTTTTCAAGTAGGTGTTAGCATAGGGGAAAAGTCCAACTCTAATTTCCAAGCGATTGCCTCCATGAACTCCATGAAGCCAAAAATAGAGACAGATGGAGGAGAATAATTAAAAAAAAAATTCACCCGAGGGAATCAGGATGCTTAGCCATCAAGATGCCAATCGCTAACGCTTAGTAGCGTATCGTAGTTTCCCCTCTCTGTCACTCTTTCTTATTAGTGTGACAAAGACAGCTAGCTGCCTTTCGTTTACGATTGACGATTAATCGTTAGCGATTGGCAACTCGTCTAAGCACCTAGGGCCCTCAATATCTAATGAGCATACCTCGCAACGGATGTAGAAAAAACGTATTGCACGTATGATTAATATTAACATCCAAAACTTACGATTAGTGAAAATGTCACAGAATAAAAGCTTTCCAGATCTAGGCTTCATTTAGCAGGAAAACTACCTCAAATTAAAGACGGTTTTAAAAAACAATCCGGATTATGTAGCAGCAAACGATCATTTAAAAGGACATGAAACTGAGTTAACAATAATAAATAAATGCATTACAAAATTATAAATATTTAAATTATTTACCCTTGACGACGTTTTTGAGTTTAAAATAGATGTACACAAGTATTTGGCGACGCAATTTGAGTGCAACAAATAAAAAAAATGTGATACTTAATTTATTTTGAAGATCGATAGGACATTGAACACTGTTGCCGCGGTGTTTTTTGTATTCGTAGTAGTGACAACCCTGACGTACATTTGCTACAGATTTGCCAGTTCGATTACGGAGTATGCTAATTAGGAAATCGACGCGAGGAGGTTTTTTATGTAGTGACACAACTATGTATACATTTACGTTTATCTAGTCAAGTCTTAGTTGGGAGTGACGAGTGACCGTTCGTTGTAGAGATTCTTGATCCATGATAAATTTGACGTTTCCATGGGTCAAAATTCTTTTCGTTGTCTTATTTTGTGTCCCTAAAAACGTGACACAGTTGTGATTTTTGTATGAGATGATGTTTTGTTTCCAATTTTTGGGGTATGAATTAAAATCTAGCGAGAGAAAGATATACAAGTGCACCGGATGTTTTTAATATACTGAGTCGAAACAGCAACTAAAAGCGTGGTATGAAACTAGACAACGAAAAGAATTTTGACCCAAATATGAAGGGAAAAGATTGTTTACTACATATTCGCTATTCCTGAACCGAAGGAGTTCCGTCATCAAACAGAGGTGATAGAACAATCCCTGGGGTAGGTGCAATAGGGGGCAATTATACAAAAGATCCCAAGGGGTCGAAGTGTATGTATCCGTAAGTACCACCAATAAGATAAGACAAAATATTAGATGCCAGGTGAAGGTCGCAGGAGTCCCCTGGATGCGGGTGGCACAGGACTGGTCATTGTGGTAATCTTTGGGGGAGGCCTATGTTCAGCAGTGGATGTCTTTCGGCTGACATGACATGATGATGATGATGATGTACCAAAGAAAAAATACCGAACTTTATCAACGCCACCTCGTTGATAAAGTTCGGTATTTTTTCTTTCATACCTTTAAGACATCTAGTTAATATTTAAATTTGTATACATTGTAGTAGTAACACTAAAAAAAAAATACAACTCAAAAAATATTTAATAAAAACCATTCGAGTAGTTCCACAAAATATGAAGATATAGAAGACAAGACTACCTGAAATAGTCACGACTATTTCAGGTAGTCTTGTCTTCTATATCCTGAGCAGTTTAATACAGCTCTGACAATGTAAGGAACTCATTAATTAGCTCCAACTTTGAATATCCGAGTAATGAAGTAGCCCGACGTCGTGAAACGTCATTGACGTCGTAAAACGTCCCGTCGTAAACCCGCAATGTAACGTCGGTTGGCCGTCAAACGTCAATAGCCCTTCCTTATTTCGCCGATTCGCTGTAGTCAAAATCGGCTACTATTTGCCAATTAAAGTTTTGAATTCACGATCTTTAGTAATCCGCAGAGAAGTAAAGGTGGAATTAAACCAAACGAGCGAATGCTCATTCTATCCCCCGAAAAGAGCATTCGCTGTTCTATCCCCCTACTCTACGAAATTCGATCGTTACACGAAACGTGATTCGTTGATTTCGTAGAGTGGGGGATAGAACAGCGAATGCTCTTTTGGTTTGCATGCACCTTTACACAAAACGTGATTCGTCGAAATTCGTTGATTTTTCGATTTGAAAACGTGAGTACCTAACCCGCCTGAAATATAATTTTATTACTTAGGTACATCATAAATCATAAATATCATTATTATAACCTCAATTCACTGCATTTTTGTATGAATGAGTCTTTTAAAATATTTATGATAAATTTGCTGAATATTTTGAATCATCGACAAACCTTTCATCTTTGCACACGTTACTCGTATTGCCACCGATAAATAAAATGCTTTATCGAACACTTTATTATGGTTATAAAATTACTTTTATTAATGATGAGAAAACATAATTTTATTTTTTACCCAGAGGATGCGGGTTCGAATCTAGCGACAATCAGTCTTTCGCAGTTATTTTTTTCTATGGTAACAACATTTGTTACGTTACGATACTGTGGAATTAATTACTTTTATTTTTTACTTTCTTGTGTAAGTACCTTCAATATTTTTAGGATTAATGCCGACTGCCTGAACCAATGATTTTTTGAGTTTTATATCCATAGCAAGGCGTATTTTGAATCAAGATTCTGCCGACTTTAACGGCCAAAATGTAACCTTTACTAACATATTGAAGTGATTCAAATCCTGGCCTCGCGTACAATCAACAAAATTAAAAGCACCTCGTAAAATTGTATTCATTTTTGGTCACCGTCGACATCTGTCTCGTATCAATGTCTCTTTACTATCCATATTAATAAGAGTATAATACGGCACCATATATTTTATAGGTCGTTAAATAAACATACCGCGCATCAAACTCGTCTAATAGTAAATTGGACACGTCGTCGCAAACTAGAAACTTCTCGATTAGTTCCGGAACCATAGCTAACTTTATATCCTGTGGCATTGGAGTGAAACATTTTAACCATAGACTAGCAAACCTATAGACTTATCACTTAGGGAAACTAGCGTTTCTTCTCAGCGTTGTCAGTGCAGACATTTTCATTTAGTACCGTTTGGTAGCCAAAGTTTCGTAACCAGTTTCGAAACGAGAAAAAAATCCCAACTGGCTTTAAATCGAGACTTTACCATTACAGATTTGTACTAAACGAGTAATCAGCTTCAAAACGGGAAATATAATCCCGTGTAATAAGTAACTGGTTATAAAATTAGACTTTTTCATTACTGATTTGTAAGTACGTTTAGTAATCATCTACTAAATCCGCCCACGAGACGGGAAAGTTATTTCATAGCTGCCTACCAGGCGGGAAACCATATTTCTCATTTGGCAGCCAGCCAAATCTGGCTACCAAACGGTACTAAAGGGACCTTTTGATCCGATTTCGGGTCTTTATGGACTTTGGCGAATTTATTGCGAATCCTAGATCAAATCTGATCATTTCAAAACGGGCCTGGTGCTTAGCTAAGAAGTTCTTCAGACACAGAGAATCTGAATCATCTGAAAGCCGGGACCGGAACCGGTATTTTACAAAAACCTCGAAATTGCTCAATATTTTAAACTGTGATATTCTCTTTACGTACCTACTGCTCAATATTTTATGAACTTTACAATATCATTTAGACTGCTGTTAGACTGTGGAACTCTCTCCCTTTACACATAAAACAAGCTCAATCTGTAGTCGCTTTTAAATCCAATGTCAAAGAATATTATCTGTCTCTTCCTTAATTTTAATGATTGACACTGTTATTTTCCTCTACTTGATATGCTTATATTTATATATGTAGCTGGTATATGTATGTTTATATGATTACATTTATTTATGTATGTCTATTAGAATTTTCGTTTGTGTTGTTGGTATTCTTTTTAAATATTTTCCTTTTTCTGCACC
>JALPQI010024450.1:0-17591 GCA_025490895.1 Thaumatotibia leucotreta
AACCTCCATTGTCTGCTAGTCTACCTTTTCGCATATTATTTGGGACGTAATGGCCTAATTTCTATAAATAACTTCTTCTGCAAAATGAAGACAAAATATTAAGCACTTTTTCAATAATAGTAAGATTCAAATTTGAAGAGCAGGTCTACGAAACAGCAACTTGTTTGCGCCTACATAAGTGTAATATGGCGGAACTTGAATTTGCTCAGCAAGAAAAAGTCATCGATTTTTTTGAGTGCGAATAAGCGATCATTGTGAGCTTTATTCCAAGTAGCATAAAGTATACAATTGGTCATTCGAGCCAGAATTTCACCCACTCATGTTTTATATAAGTATAAGACCATAAGCATTAAGTAGATTTCTTAGGACTTGTAAATACGATGTAAATATTAGATTTTACTATGGACATTTTCCGAATGGAATTATGTAGTGATTGGTAAGTAATAGTTAAATCGATATCAGGGTATTTCCCTTAATTTTAACAGATTGACTCTTTGATATTTCAGAATAACAAAAAAATTCTGTTCAGATATGTTGTTTATTATAAAAAATAGTAGAAGGTATTTAATAATTTGACTAAACTTACCTCGGTACTTAATTGTTTCTTTTTTGTCCGAATGGAACTAAAATTAATAAATTAGATATAAAAACTACCTACAAATTTCGAGTACTTAACCTCTCGTGCACCGGATTTTTTTTTTCTTATTGTTTTTTTTCTTATTAGTTTGCTCGTACGCGGCTCCACGTTCCGGTATACAAGGAATTAATTTAATATCAAGGTAAAAATGAGCTCCGTAATCGTTATTTTTCATTGAAAAACTTACTGCCCTACTTTAATTACGTTAGATGCGTCTCATTATCAAAAACATAAATTGTCAACAATACCGCCGGTCGCCTTAGACCCATGTCGTGGCCAGACCATTAGCGATTGGCATTTTGACTAGTTGGGCACTAATTGTAAGAAGAACGGTCTCGAAATCTGAACATGCGGGTTCGATTTCTGTTACATACCCCTGGTAGATTTGGCCTTATTTTTATTTCCGGACAGTGCCATTGTCGCGTGCATTGCCGTGACACAAACCTCGGGGCTAATTTTCGAAGCATGTACATTAAATCATTAATTCATTTCAAAAATGGGTGTGTACAATTCTTAAAGGTTAAATCAATAGCTTTGCCATTTTTATTTTAACTACAAAAGGGACTCAATCGCGTAAACATACATTGATTAACTCATGTCTGCCTGCACCCATGTTACGTCAGACCCGAAACGTCAAGATAATATTAAAAAGAAGTTGAAGCGATTAAGTCCCGTTTGTCGTTAAAATAATATGAGTGATAATATTTTAACAGAATATATAGACTTTTTTCTTTGATATTACCTATGTGACTTCTGTTTTCGTTTATAAATACGTAAGTATGGCGTTAATATCACAAGAATACTATTATCTACATATTGCCTGTTGCAATAAACGTCTATGTTGTGAAAATAATTAACATTTTTGTTTTAAGATGAAATATGAAAGAGCCAATCATCTAGGGACGTGTTATGTACATTTAACGATGGACACTATCTTTTGTAATCAGTATTAATTGGTGGCCTCTGTTAGGTACAATATTTTTCAAGACTATGATTCCCGTGTCAGTCTTAAGTTCTATAAATAATACTTTAAAAATGTGGAAACACTTTACTTCCATATTTAGAGCTTGCAAAAATATTATCGTAATTTGAGGTTCAATTAAACAAATTAAAACTTTGAAATACAATAAACTACACTAAACATACGAGTATCTGCGCCTCACGTATACAAATATCTGCAAAAAGACGATTTTATTTATTTCATCATAAAATCACACCACTACGACACGTGCAAGAAAGGTCGAATGAATGTAAGTAGGTAGGTACTTACCTACCTAATATTTCTCACTCATCTGTTCAAAGATCCTGGCCAAGGTGACAATTCATGCAAATTGTATTCCAACTAATTGACGCAAAGGTGACAAAAATGTCAAAAGACGATTGCCATAATTAAAAAAAAACAACTGACAATTTGCGGTGGAGCCGCTTATTTACAGACAAATTTAATATTTCAATAAAATGACAGTCATCCTATCCACGACGATAGATGATAAAATCTGTTACCGTTACGATTTTCATGAGTTTGCTGAGACATTAAACGCGGCGGTATCGAAATTAAGTGAAGGGTCCACGGAAATAACTAGTCAATTTAAATTACAGAAGGAAAAACTACCTTCTTTTAACAGAATAAGGTGTGAATTTGTTCTGATTTTTTTAAGCACTGGACATGTTTTTTTAGTGGATCCTTCAAGTAGGGTATGTTACGCAGAAGCTAGGATTACTTCTGCGGCTACCTCATTACCGGGATAAAGGTAGGTTGTATCGGCGGTTTTAAGAAATTATTTTACCTATAGACCTGGGTAATTATCGTCAGTCTTTAATAAAAGTTCAATCGTACACTGTTGTGTGACGAGTTGACATCGATTATTGAACAAAAGACTTTCAAGAATATCAATTCATTTCAATTTTCTCTTTTTTTACTTGTGTTTTTTTTTAGAAGAATTGATATTTATTCGACAAAAATATACAATGAAAACTATAATAACATAAATATAATTTTACATTGTTTTAGGATTTATGCCCACGTTCTTACCGTATTTATACTAACAAAAATCATTTTAACTTTTGACGTGTCCGTTTGGCTCAATACATTCTGTTTGTATCTTTTCTTGCATGTTGACGTAAACCAAATATTATCTTACGGCACAATCGATTTCGACTACTGTTTGAACCTTGAGTGAAAATAAATATACGTATCTGCATACTTATTCTTTGAACAACATTTGAAATACTTTATTTATGTTAATTTATGGTTCTGAGTTGTATGAGCGGGAAGCCACTTTAATAACTTTTGTTAAATATTTCATCGTAAGCAATTGATAGTTGTTTTCCGGTAATTATTAAAGCGCCTAGCCAAGACACCAATTGCTAACGTTCAGATGCGTATCGTAGTTATCTCTCTTTATCACTCTTTTTCATTACTGTGACAAAGATAGCTGCGTTTTGATTGCGACTACGCATTAGCAATTGGCATATCGGCTTCAAACCCAGTATTACAACAGAATAATTTATATTTGTAAACCTTTTCTCGGCAGTAAATTTTATAAGAATAATATTATTAGCATTACGCAAGATTTGAATAAAAAATTGTATTTGTTAAGAAACCGATTCTGTTTAATCTACAGAAAAAAGGATTTATTTATAGTATATCTTTGTCTTAAAGCGCTATACACCGAAATTCCCATTATCTCTGTTCAAGCCTAGGGCAGCATTTTACCTTCCGTTTTGTAATTGTTTAGTCTAGATTGGAGGTTTTTTTATAGGACCGACTGGATAGCAACCCAGCTCGATATCACACTGTTACTCTTTAGTAAACAAACTGTAGATGTGCATGAAACTGGAATAAAATGTGTATTTTTAAGTGGTGGTTTTATTTAATTTCGCCTGTTCAAAATTCGTTTTTGTTGTGATTAACTTTGAAAAGAATTGCTAGTCACTGGCCACTCTCCAGTAACTGGCCACTTCATATAAAAATAAACTCTATGTACCTACTTATAATAAGACTTCATTTTGGAATAGGGCGAGTGATTGACATTGATATGATACATCGTTTTACAATGAATTCAATATAACTATAAGCACTTAATTCATTTTTATATAAAGTGTCCACTTACTGGAGGGTAGCCAGTTACTAGCAATTTAGGTACCCTACTTTTTTTTTGTTGGGTTACGAATTGTATTACATAACAAAATTTACTAGGTATAATTAATTGTGGCACTGGTCTCACCGCGAGCTTCGGCTTCGACACGGCCATAATAATACTAGATGTAGTGCAAAATCTTTTTTCTTCGTAGTTTCACGGTAATGTCCGAATTTATCTTCCTGTTTCAATTAGCTTCAGTGCAACTGGCGTTGAAAATGTCGGAAAAAATAAAATATATTTTTTCGGGAATGTATGATCGTTTTTTTTTTCAGTTTTTCGGGTTTTTGGGCATTTTCACTTCTAGGGACACCCAATTAGCTTAACTCTCACAAAAAAGTTAATTTCGATGTCAGCATTGTAACGACAATTATTAAACATGAAATATTTACGTAAATCCACTTTATTTGTGTTTTTATATTGTATATACGCGTATTATTTCTGGATTAAATGATAAAAAAATATTTTTGTTAATATTTAATGCTTAATTGTCGTTACAAAGTTAACTTTTTGTGAGAGTTAAACTAATTGGGTGTCCCTTGAAGTGAAAATGCCCTTTTACAGAAATAATCAATGTCCCTGTCACTACTTTCCATCTATTGTAATTGACTTTTGCTCGGTGACATAGCGTTCTCTTGGTATAAGTGAAAATTATATCTAATTTACATTGGTTTAGTAGAAAATTAAAGTGGAAAATTTCATTGATTTTTTTTAACAAATCCCGAAAAAAACGAGCTTTTTGGAAAGAAACGCGATTTAATCCGGAAATTTTCAACGCTAAGTGCAACGGATACTGATGTTCATTGTGACAGCAGTAAGAATACGGGCATTTTCATTAAAAATTCGAAGGAAATAGTTATTTGTTCCACTAGACTAGAGAGCAAATTCGATTTTTGTTTAGAGTGTTGATGTTTAGTAACCGAAACCGACCGAGCAAGTCGTACAATATTCTAAAGTAGCGCAGTAGTAGACAAATTTGTGTACGACTCAAAAAATAGTCCTATTTTAGCAACCCTAAATATCTGTCGTCAGCTTCAAAGGAAGGAACAGGCAAAATAAAAGTTTTCCACTAGAAACCAAGGCACGTATCACTCTTTATCTAGATATATTAAGTTCACGAAGACACTCAAAAGAAAAGGCATAATAATTATTAATGCTCCGACCTACTTTCGTAAAACTTATGTACCTATTATAGGTCCGTAGGTCCATGGAGGTTCTTACGACTCAAACAAAAAGTCCGATTAACTGGGAAGGAGCCATTTTTCTTGGCTTAGGGAACTGGAACGGGTCAAGTCTGCCCTTCACGAAAGTCAAGCTGAAATAGCCTGCGTTCATAGGACCTGTATTGCCACTTACATCCTTTTCAAGCAAAAATAAGTTTTGAGTACAAACGTCGTAAGTGGCATATTTTCTTGCCGGTATAAGTTCTTTTAGAATAAGAGGGTTGAAGTGAGAGACCAATTTATTATTTTACGAGGAAATGCGCTTTTCATTAGTTTTCCTTAACCTTTCCATTGGCAGTCGGCTAAAGATCGACACGGAAACCATTTGATCAAAGGCATTAAGGAAGGAATGAAATAGAACACTTTCTACGAGATGTATACACACTATACACAGGTATATTTATATACACGTTAACATCATGCAGGCTTTTATTGACACCGAGGATTGAGGTGCAGATTTTTAGCCAAACTGTATGGATAATTTGATTAAGAATTGTATTGTAATCGAAATAAATTTTCTAAGAATAGTTCAGTGAGAAGCAATGAACTTCAAAATGAATCGTTAATTAGCGCTTGACAATAAAAGTTCGCAGCCACTCCTAGTGTTTGACAACTAAGCAGTATACGCGAAATATAATTAACTGTACAGTTAATTTTAATATTTGTCAAATACTTGAAAACGATTGCTAGTAATTATTACACATTTTCGTAAAATCTTGAATCATGGTAGCACAATGTATAGCAGAGTTGGGCAAAAAGTAATATAATCGGAAGGAGTAATCGGAATCGAGAGGAGTAATCACTCCTTCCGATTCCGATTACTTTTGTGTGTGTACTTTGTAACGAAATTATTAAGTACACATACATTACAAAAGTAATTTACAGAAGTAATCAGATTAGTTTTTGCTCAACTCTGCTGTATAGTATATTATAAATCTTTATGATTTTCGTTCTTTCCAGTTTCCATTAATTATAATAATGTTTTCGGTTTTTGGTATCCGACAGTTAATACGACTTGTATAAATTGTATTACCTAGGTATTTTATTAACATGTCTAGATTATTATTAATATATGTTTTTTTTCTTTTTATTTCTTTAATTAATGTGTATAGTGTATACATAATTTGTGTTACATGTTTGTTTTGACATGTGTTTTATTCTTTGAGATTAATATTATGATGTGTTTCCCTTTTTATTTAATTAATACATATGTATTTGCTGTCTTGTTTAAAATGTATAATTTGTTTTTTGATTTGTGTTTTTTTGAACATTAAACTATTTGAATCTTGAATCTTGGTACCGTGTAAGTTAATGGGCGTAATAACTTGCGTAGGCTCCTATATTTTGCACGTAAGGTTAAATCGTGGTTTTTGAAAAAGGAACTGTAGGATATAGTTGTCAACAGGTTAACATGTCATGAGCTATTTCAATAAAACAAATGAGAAAAACATATTTCAACTAATATATTAGTTATAGTCTGACGAACTAGTTTGTCAATTAAAAAATGTAGGCACAAATAGTTAACTGTCGATGGTTATTTTGTTTTTGACGCCTTTTTCTACTAACATGTTGGTTGGCCAGGCTACGTATTTCGATGGTGTCTGGTAGACTACCTTATTGTATTGCGCCTGTACCACTTGTACTCGTATGCTTGTAACTATACTGAATTGAGGGCCATTTTGCGGCAGTTCCTCTATAATTGTTTTTGTTTAAATTCAATTCAATTGATAACTATTTCAAAGAATTCAATATTTTAACTTCCCACTCTAAATTGTAATTCAGAAATAAACAAGGATATCGTATTCGGCTAATAACTAGTATATTTTAACACCGCAATGAGAACAAAACAAACAATTCCGTAGCAACGTAGGGGCTTTCAAAGGGCTTACCTTAGGGAATGGATTTGAAACATTATTTGCCCTATCAAGTGAGTCTGGGGTGTTATTCAGAACACTTACCAAGCGCAAGAGGTCAAAAGATTACTTTACTATTACTACCTATTTTAATAGGGGTGAATTGTGATTTGCATTTCAAACTTTGATAATTACTAGCAATTTTCAATTAACAAATAGGAACTTGTTATTTTAGATCAAGATTTGTTTGGCGTTCAATCCTCACGAAATGCCTCGAAAATGTCAAGCTTTTGAAAATTATAAATAGTTTCTAGTTGACTTATAGGATTTACGAAGTACCAAAATGATAGATTTTTTTACAATGTCACTTGCTCCTGTTACATATAATTCAAACAAAATCTCAGAAAATGATACGTCTAGATTGATTACCTGGTGACTGATAGTGTTTATTTTGTAAAAAAATGCTAAAATACTATCGAACAACCGGGTTACGTAATTTATGACTGTTCGACATGTTTCGACCCATTAAGAGGGTCCTCGTTTGGGTCGTCTTAATTGGTCGAAACATGTCGAGTAATCATTTTTTAACTCAAACTTTACTCGTACCCTAAACAATTGGGTGCTCACTAAAATAATAAGCTGAAAGGAAATCATTCCTCTTAAAATAGTCTATATAAGATGTCGTTCCCTTCATCAGCGAACTAAACTAATTTAGTAAACTAAGTTTGGAAATGTAGTCAGTGGCAGAAAAGGAACTAAATGCATTATAACAATTTTGAATAGGGTTGGCTCAACTACTTATCATGAGCAGAGAAACTTTGAGATCACATTAACTTACGGTGCTTGCCTCAACTTAGGTGGCGATACACGGAGCAAAGTAATGACACAAACGGCTTATTTTTCTAGTGGCAATATCGTTGTGTTACAGATCAAAAAGAAAACGTAGGCGCTAATAAGGTACCCACTACTCTACAAAGTAGGTATCAACATATTGCTGAATACAATGTGAATTGTAAAACATAAATAAGTATTTATAAGTAAGTTAAAAGTAGATAACGCTGTGGAATGATCCACTGTTGGGCAAAGGTATCCTACAGGGATTTCCACAGCGAGCAGATTTGTGATTTCCACTAGAGGCGCATTATGACATCATTGAAAGACAATATTCAGGTTCCAGGTCAGCGATGATGTATATTATTACAATAAATACATAATAATGATATTCTCGATCATTAGATTTTTTCATAAACTACAAATTTAATTATAAATAAAAATATGTCTTAAGCGCATACATGCGGCAACGGCCAGATTATCAATCCTTGTGTCCCACAAATATCTTCTCTCAATGTCCTTTCTTAACTTTTGTCCTCTCGCCAGATACTTTCTTTCTTAATTTGTCACGTGAATACCATCTTCAACTTTTCCCTGATAAAAGTTCGCTCGTTAAGTCTCTTTATTTGTGTGACATACTTATCACGGCAATTTAAATACTCATTTGTTATCCAAAGTTGGAACTTTGTTTAACTTTTTTGTTTTCATTTATAAATTCCAAGTCGTTGTCATTGATAAATGATATTATTAATGAAGCAAAAACATATTTTGAAATTAGTAGTATAGTCTAAAATATTTAGAATGTGAAACATATTAAATACTGTAGAAGATCCAAAAAAAAAACTGAAACATTCTCATTCCCATTCATAATCTTAACAAACAAAGTAGTTACAAGTTTAAAGCCATAGGTCCATAACCATAGACAAAAGAAACTTCATGGGATTACAGTATCATTATGGAATTAAGTCACTAAAATAGTTGATTTTAAAGTGTGTTCGGGGCAAGGTAGCATCCGCTACCGCATTAATCTAGAGTCCACACTCTAGATTGATGCGGAGCGGCACTTATAAATCAACTATTTTCACACATCCAATCCTAACTAAAACAGAAAAGCTTTAGCCAGTTTCACAGGATTACGCAGTTAGCACTACGAGTACTATTGCCACAAAATTATATATTAACTTCAACGCAGCATGCGCTTGACTGTAAAAGCGCTTGAACCAGCCGAGCCAATTATCAGATCAAGTTGAAACAGTGCAAACGCATCGCCGCTCTTTTCATGGAAGCAGTGTGACTTCGTCAGGACTTTTGCCGTCAGCGCGAGACAAACTCGAGCACAAGAAATAGTTCAGAGCTTGGTAACCCGCAACATTTATCGTATGTTCCAGCATTGCGAAAATGAAGATGAACCATGAGCTTTCATTTGCCATTTTGCAAATGGAAATGAAACCGCTAAGCGATTACTTTGAAGCAATTCCAATAAAACATCCTCGTTTTAAAATTCCACGCTCTCGTCTCCTTAAGGAGTCACAGATCAAACAATAATCGTTTCTGGGCATTTAAACATTTAAAGGATCTTTTAAATGGAGTTTGGAAAGCGGCTCACGATATTGAGAATATAAATGGTCGTTTGGTTGGTTCTCTCACACGTGGCAGCGGGCATTTTGAATATTCCGGATATTTCCAGAAGAGATTTTCTAATTTTGAACGCTTTCAGCTGTTGTTTTCTAAAATTTCAAATAAACCGCGTAGGTGGCATAAGCGGTGATGACATTTGAAAATTTTAAAGACAAGGAATTGCCAATTCCAGCCCGCCCAATTTTAATTAAGTGATGAAAGTATAAGTAGACAAGATTGTCTTCCATCATTTTCAATAACAAAAATGTACTTGCTAATACAAGTCGATGACGTAATTTTTATTTACGACAGTATTTTATCGCTTCCACTTTTTTTGGGTTCTATTCGGTATTTTGAATGATGTATAATAATAAACGGTAGCTATTATTTTCCTATTTGAATTCCTTTATCCTCTACGAATGCCTATCGGCGAATATATCTTAATTAAATGATAATTTAATACCAGAAAATTATGTTAGGTGTGCGTGGTAAGCAAAATTTCGATTTCTCTTTCGAAACTTAAGTCTAAGCACGACTTATAAATTAAAACGAAATAATATGATTAGGTACCTTCACTAAGTTTGAGTGTAAAAGTATATTCCTCCGAGCTACCATCTCCGCCAGCGCAGAAAAAGTAATTTCTTTATAATTTTTATGAATTCTTGTTCCATTGCCTTTCTATCTCAGCACTTCCAGATTGGGACTCTATACCGACGTGTGTACTACAAAAGTGTTTGCATGTTTTCTTAGTCATTCATCCGGCCAGTACGGATGCGGAACTCAGTCTTTTACCGGTTCATCCGACGCACGCCCCGCGACGTGCAGCCCGTCGCCATAACTTATCCGAGGTAGCCGGCATAAATCACGTCGCGTTTTTCACGCGCGGTCGAGATACGATTGAGAACACACGGAGTTCAAGCTTGAATCGGCCTGCTTTTGAGTCAAAACACAAGTTTTGATGGCAGCATGTAAATAAATCAACATAAAAATAAATTTTTAGGCTTTAGCAACTACATAGATAGTTAGATATCTACCATAAAAGTTATAACCTTTAGGTATAGGTACTTTTTATTTTGCAAAACATCTACTTAAGTGCCGATCGGTTAGGGGTATCGACGCTTTCGCATTTTTAAGGCAAACCGTGTCCAAGGTGTTTCTTTTTCACACTTATTGCGTACTAATAAAGGTTGTCATAAATGGATTAGGCTAAATTCGCGTCGATGGATTTGGGGAGATCTTAGTACCGTGCAAATTTCAATCAATGTATCGTCGCTGTGCCTACAAAAGTCGCTTTGCGTTTTTTTTTGTGAGGCTATCTTTAATAGTTCAGGATTTATGAATTTTAGCTATGTGATATCCATATATCCATAATGGGGCCCGTAATGGGGTTTTAGGCACATAGGGGGATTTTTTTATAAATTCAATAAGAACAAATATGGCCCGATATGTATTTTTCCGCACATAGTGATACATCGCGTTCGTAGACTATGCTTCAGACAAAGTCTTATAACACTTAGCGAAATTTTCCCGTGACTATTATTACTGAAACATGTTTTTTTGTATTATTGAAGAACCACATCTTTCATAAAAATAACTATGTCACAAATATTATCAAGATGTGTCAAATTTTGTAACTAGTTATTTTAAATTATTAGGTGTCATATACCAAAGAAAAACGACCAAGATCACCTATTTTAACCAAGTTAAAATAAGACACATAGAGCCTTTGGACGACTGAAACAAAAACGGCTATGTGGTATTATTATTATTGGTAATATTAATTTTTCTCCTTAAAGAACTAAGATTTATATTTAGAAAAAACATTAAAATACGTTTTTAAACTGAACATATTTATCAAAATAAAATATTGGCCAACTTTGAGTGAACAAGATTCAAAATAAACAGTTTTTTGTGTCTCCTGTAAAGTAGCAATAGAACACATAGCGACTTTTATAGGAACATCGACGGTATGTATTACGTAATGACTGTTATCATATTTTTATATTAGTATTGCAATTTAGATAAATTGTACAAAATGTGACCTAATTTTTTTGGATGTTAGTCATTAGTACCACATGAATAAATAATTCAAGTTTCCACAGAATATCCGTTACACAGATTCCAGTAAAATTTAAATAGTCATAGCGGTTGGCACGCTCGGATGGAAGTCCATGTGTCCACCAGCCGCCTGCCATCTGACGCTCAGAACAAAAAAGCGGGATGGTTTTCCCGTCATCTACCTAGGGTATTATCTCACACCAACCAATTTGACTTGACCCTCTGATATTAAATATTAGTACGAATATCCAGGTCTCAGTTATATACTTTGAGATTCACATTAACTCGGTAAACGGTGGAAATAAAGCCTAGACTTACAGCGATTCGGTCCACCACGTACAAGCCCACTGAATTGCTAGTTTTTTTATGACCGCTTGAAAATCCTCTATGTGCTGACGGGCATATAACCCTACTAAATGAATAGACGGATGTATGTTCCACTTACAAACATGAGTAGCTGAAACGATAGGTATATTTCATCTTATTTCATTGATTTGGGGCATCACAGACACAAATAACGTAGACACTTAGTTAAAATGAAAACATATTTTTATAAACAAGTATAAACTGCGGTAAATTAAGAATTTGTAATTATGTAATAAGTACAATTCACGTACTCATGTAATAACATTTTAGAACTTTTATTTTTACCTTACCATGACGATTGATTGGATTAATGATTTTTGTATACAGTGAGGCCAAAAAAGTAATTGCATTGCGAGTGGGGATGATTTCCAAAAAGTGTATGTCTTCTGTATACACTTTTTGGAAAACAAACACGTCGAATTTCAAAATCATCGATAAAACTTTAAAATACGTGAAACAGTACCTACTCTACTAGAGGCTGTGCGGCAAGTGAAGGCGTGTGGAGGCATGGCAACCCCATATGCCCCACGTGCCTTCATTTTGCAATAAACTAGAATATGAACTAATTTCCAAAAATACTCTAAGGGACGGGAATGTAGTTGTTTTTTGTCAATCTTCTATATACGTATTAGCTACCTAAACATTTTAGTTTTATTGTAATTTTCTTTAGTGCTTGGAGCATTGTAGCATACATAACCGAATGAGCGACTGAGCAATTAAAATAAAACCATTAAATTGATTTGCGATCACACAATGCAGGCGTAAAACTTTGGTACAAATGTACATTGACTGAAACTTTCACGTTAAAAGTAAAAAACCATAACGAGGATTTATTCAATGAAGTTTGTTCCAACCCTAATACTATTTATTTATCTAGTGAACTACAACACTAGCGAACACATAGGTAATCAATCAGAATATTCAACATTTATATTAATATTTGATGCGATTCACCATGAACTAGCTCTTTACCTTTGTGCAACTGAAGCTGGTGTCTGAAGAAATGACTAACACGGTCCAAACCTACTCTTCCGGTTTCTTTGGTAACAATAGGTATTTATGCGGAAAAGCGCGTTTTGTACCATTCTCATTTGATTATTAGCACAAGAGATGAGAGGGCGCCCTTGGGGCGGTTATCAGTGTCTTAAGGGAGAACGACGAGTGCTACCAACAAATCGTCTTATATTTCAGATTATACCGATATAAACTGCATGGTGACGATCTGTGAGATGTTCGTAGTTAGGTAGGTAACAAGCGTAACAAGCGTAACGGTAACAAGCTAATGGACTAGATAAGATACGTTACCTAGTTTATCATTTATGTATAATTGATCTAAATCAACAATCTGTTAGGACTGCGAGATCACCTTTATTAGCACTTCATTTACAAATCTGATAAATTAATTATTATTCAATTGAAAATGGTCTCCTTTCGGTAATTTTATACTATATTACTATACTTTTATTTTATTAGTGGATAATCGTTGTCGCTCGAACAATGTTCTCCGGGTAAGAAAAACTCATAAGTAACTGACCCGTTTATCTAAAATAAACGCAACTTAGCGGTTCCTTGACTAAAGTTTGCGTAAACTGATTAAATAGGCGATAGAAACACAATAGAAAATTATGGAGCTTTTATATGGCTAATATTGATAAGACGGAACATTACTTATTCAAATCTAACAACGATTTGAGTTTTGTCCGTTTTCTTGTCGGCTTTAGTGAAAGTGAATCGATTTATTACTCCCTTTTGTTGAACAAATATTGAATCGGGTAGATTCATTAGTTGATTACACCGGAATGGAATCGGGTGTTCACCTCGGATGTATATTTCAATACAAAGAGCGAGCGGTAAGAGCGTCCAATTTGATGATCTCGTGCAACCGTAATAAAAGGGTCGTAAATCGTGCAAACGTATTGTTATTACGTGCACTCCCGGGCAGAAACAGTGAGCACGGAACAGCAGGTATACTTAATAAAAAGGATATTAACTTGATAAATAAATATTTGAGAACGAACTAACGGCCGTGGACAGGGTCTCAAACTTAAAAAAGTAGCCATCTTTAGCATTACCTTTTAATAAACAAAGTGCATTATTATTTCTTGTGTCAGGAATGCGTATTCAGAACACTATACATCACTATACATCAGTATTAATCAGAACCTATAATTACTATGAGTACCTACTTACTATGAGTTGGCAAGTAACGGTTACGTTAGCGTTTACTCGACACAAAAGATGAACTCAGGCTCGTTCTAATACATCAGAACAAGCGTGATATATAGGTACTTCTTTACGTATCGGGTAAATGCTACATAGCCGTTTTTGCCAATTCAAGATACGGCTATAGTGGCTAGCTATGAACAATTGAACATGTTATATTTTTTACTACGATTTTAGTTGACCAGCTGTATGTTAAACTAAACTGTGACCAAAGTCTCAAAGGGCGAGCGAACACTCGGTGGGTAATTTTAATTTATTATTATTGTACTAAATAATTTCCACTTAATTATTCAAAAGCGAAAAGCGAAGGGACGCGATGTACTGCGCTAATGAAAAAACTTGGCGCCTTAACTGCCCCAGATTTCGTTCTTTTGTATTTTATATAGTATGTCATATTTCGATGACAAGAAACAAGCATGTGGTATATACATAATAAGAAAATAAGGTTATGAATAAGTTGGCAAAATTCTTTAATTTATCTGAAATAATTATTATATGTGACAAGTTTTACAGTTTCTGTCAATTTCTTTATTGTAAGGTAAGTATATTATAGTACATTAAGTGTGTATTAAGGGCGGTAAATGAGAAATTGTGAAATTGTGAAGCCAAGCTGAAGGCACGGGCTTTACTTCACACGAGTTCATAATTCTTGTACAACCCGTGGCACACACAATGTTTTTTATCACACCTGTGAGGCAAAAAAAACAAATAAAACAATATAATATTGTCACAAAACTACTCTATTGTTAGCAATTAAGAATTATAATTGTATAAAATGATTCAAATAAACTGTTTTAATTTATATATATTTTGATAAACAGTGTAAGGTCTGTTTATCAAAATATATCACTTAATTGTTAACGGAAGTTTGTAATTGACAACTTGAACTGTCTCTTGATTGGTGACGCCATGTTGGATTATGATGTCTTCCGGGCGGCCAAGATGGCGGGGATGAGAAACGGGCGGCCATCGAGAGGCAGTTCGGGTGAAGTCACGGTTTCGTACGGAACATATTATAAAAGTATACAAGTCTATTGTGTAATATTTCTGCAATCGGCATCATCTTCATTCCAATAAAACGTTGTTAAACTACGTGTGCTGTTTTACTGAACTAGTGATTATAGTTCAGAAGGCGGGATTAATCGAGGTCACTGGATCACCTTGGTGAAAAACTTACGCCCAATTAAGGTATGTTAACGACAATTTTATTATAAAGTGATTGTTGATACGTATAGGATTCCTTAATCCAGATATTGTAACAGTATATCATGGGTTACGCATGCTTAGTAATGATGGTAATTGTTACCCGTAACATTTTTTTTCCTTTTCTATTTTTTTTTTATCTTTAAAACCAATCACGACGGTTTAGAGTCAAAGGTGTTGCAAGTGCAGTGAAAATATCTTGTTGCCGTTGCAATGTAATGTTGTAACTTGTAGTTAATTAGAATTAAGAGAGAGTTGGTAACGGCTGTCTTTCCGCGGTTAGTCTTAGCGTGTTACAATCATTTACAGTGGTTTACAAGCAATTGTAAAGGTTTACAATATTGTGAGAACTCACAACATGATGAATTTTAAATAGGAAAACAAGTTATTACGTACAATTTAACCATCTACAGCCGTTGACAGTGATTGTAAGAATTTTACAATATGTTTGTGTGCAAAGGTTTCCAATGGGTTTATTTTAGAATGAAATGGTCTGCGATCACTTACAATGGCTTAAGTGATATTGTAAAGGCTTACAATTACGTTAAAACTTACAATATGGTGTTTTTTTCCAATAGTTTTGCCCCTATACTGGGACTTTTAACAAGTTACAGTAGTTTAAAACACATCGTAAGAGTTAACATGTTCGTGAAGTTTTACAATATGCCGTTTTTTTTTAAATAATTTTATCAATCTCAAGTTTTATGAATTGTGGATAATTATCAAGATTTTACAAATAGTTTAAGACTGTTTTTATAAGGTTACTGGTTCAGATTAATCTATTTGTTTATGATAGTTTAAAACAAAATACATTAATGGATTTCTATAAGTTTAATTCACTAATTTAATCAGTTTTGTGGAACATTGACTTTTTGGTGAATGTTTGCAGATACAATCATGGTAACTGATGACGAAAGAAGTCCAGAACCACGTCGCAAACGGCGCAGAGATCAATCATATGATGAAGACGACAGCAGCTCGCCAGAACGTCGTCGCAGTCGTCGTTCGGGACATCGTGACAGTCGTAGCCGCAATAGGAAAAGTAAACGTGTAAGGCATTCGAAGTCTCGTCGACGAAGTCGACGAAGGTTGGAGAGCCCAAGCAGTCATCATCAGCAGCAGGGGCTGAGTAGACTACATACAGGTGAACTAGAACCGGAAGCGGGAAATATCAACACCACTCCAACAGCTGCAGACCCAGCACCAGCTGATCGACACAATTCGTCCAGTAGTAGTAAGGAGTTTATAGATTTTGCTGTAAAGTTTAAAGAACTCATTCAGACTATGAAAACAGGAGGAAATAGTGAGCGATTCCCTACCATCAATGTTATACCGGAATATGATCCGGCTACAAGGACACAGACTATTGATACTTGGTTGCTAAAAGTAAATGAGTGTGCGCAAATTTATGGTTGGACAGAGCGTCAAATAATCCATTACGCCTTACCTAAACTGACGGGTCTTGCGCAGCAATGGTATCAAGGGCTACCTAGTCTCCTGTTTACATGGTCTGAATGGCAGGAAAAACTAAAATCGGCGTTCCCGAGTGACGAAAATTATGGGCGATTGTTGACCGAAATGTTGGCCTGTAGAGCGCGGTTCGGTGAATCGTTAGAGGAGTACTATTATAAAAAAATTATATTATTAAATCGTTGCAACATATCTGGCAAAAATGCGATAGACTGTTTGCTGTTTGGCATAGAAGATAGATCTGTAAGGACGAGCGCGGAGGCTGCTCAATTTACAGAGCCTGATAAGTTACTCGTATATTTGAGAAATGTGAAAATTACAAAGACAACTGATAAGTCTAACACCGCTCTGCCGACCAACAGTTCGGACACTAATAGACGACCCAGATTTTATAGACATGTACCAAATAACGGTGAAGTTAAAAATCTTAATAACACTAAATGTTATAATTGTGGCGAAGAGGGTCACCCATATTTTAAATGTAAACTCCCAATCAAAAGGTGCGACGCGTGTCACAGAGTAGGGCATGTTGACAAAGATTGCCCTTCAAAGAGAGAGAACTCTGAGAAAAAGTCAGTTCTACGTATATCTTTAAAATCATATCACGATAACAAATATTTCAAGCCTACAACTGTTAATGGTAAGGAGTTTGAATGCTTCATTGATTTCGGGAGCGATTGCACTTTAATTAGAGAGACTGACGCGCGTAAAATATCAGACAATTGGAAGTTGACGGACTTGCCAGTGCTTACAGGGTTCGGGGATTCCTTAGTTAGCTGTATAGGAAAATTTAACGTTACTATCGAAATAGACTCTGCTCAGGCAAATTTGGAACTCCTTGTCGTCCCAGATCATCTTCTAAAAGTACCATTATTGCTAGGACAAACTTTTACTGAACAGGAACACATTGTGGCGTACAAAACTAGCAGTTCGCTCAAAATTTCAACCAATGCGACACAAGCTAAGGAAT